>JAVJIF010013737.1:0-99126 GCA_038442645.1 Agave tequilana
GTGAACTTACATATACATGGGTGGTACTAACTATGCAGGTACTATACCCAACCTTCAGGTACATGTTTAGCCCTCGGACAGCCTACGCCTGATGCGTAAGTTAGCGCATAATGCTTTTGCTAACTCCGCCGGAGCGTAGTTACACCGTGTATGCAGCTTCTTCACGGGGTTAACGTGGAGCGGATTACGCCACCAGACCCCCATGCTTGCTTCACCACGAGAAGTAATGACGCCGAGGCATGATGCCTTTAGCGTTATGCTCTTGCTTCGCTCCAGCATGTCTAGCTCCGCTTGTTTGATCGCTTGCTATTATTGTGCTTATTATGTACCATGTTAGCATGTGTGTTGGTACTAACACTCCTGCTGATATCTACTTGGCCTTTGGCCCTACAGCCCTCAGGTTACATAGACTGTCAGGTCTCTCATCCACGCCTAGTAGGGGGCCTAGCGCTCAGCGCTTATTGCAAACTTGTCGAGCGTAGTTATGCCATGAGTACAGCTCATCACGGGTGATGGCAGAGCGGTTCGACTGCCACCACACTTGTATATTAGCCGTACCGTGAGCAGTAATCACGCCAAATATGATAGCATATAGCGTGTATGCTAGTTTCTCTCAAGCATTGCTTAGTCCGCTGACTGTGCTTGGCTGTTACTATACCACTTTACATGTTATCTCTTGATGTGTTAAACACTTGTCGTACTATCACCTGACATCTACATACTATCACCTGACACATGCCTGTATGACTGGGACATTGTCATATTAACACTTGACACCTATCATGCTTAACTCTTGACTCATGTTATCACATTAGGGGAATGTAATACCTAATCTTCTGATAGTACTCCTGTTATGCATATACTCATGATACTTCTGAATCTGTTATGTTCCTACTCATTCCCAAATCTGATAATTATGCTTAATAAACTATACAAAAGACAACTTACATCGAGATGGGAAAACTAATAAATATCGATGATTTCGTATTTATAGTGGTCATAGGACTGAGGGACTCGTGTTGGGGTGTCTTAATTCCCCATATGAAGACGCGTGTTGGTGTGTTAATTCCCACTAGGTCGCGTCCCGGGCAGTGACGGGGACCACTATAAATATGATCCATCAATCATCATCAGTTTCCAATAACAATCTCAACTTACTCATATATGGATGTATGTATGTTGAAATGTACACCAGGACACATACCTAGTAATATATGAATCGAGCGAATAATAATTATAAGACGCTAATAAGAGTTTAATGGGTTTTATTTGGTTTTATCGGCTTTAACGATTTTTATGTCGTTTTCCTAGTTTAGGAGATAGCTAGTGTTGCCATCTCTGGTTTACTTGCTGCTTCCCTGCCTGCTCAAGTATGACTGTGCTCACGACACAATTTTAATGCACTTTCTTATTCGGATTCATGGACACACTTGTGCTTGTTTATGTTCGCCCAGCATACTACTTCGTAGGGTTGCATCTGACAACCCTTAACTTGTATGTCTAGATTTTGGAGCATGGAGCGTAGCGGATCCGTCCGTGGAGATCAGAGTGTCGCAGCGGAAGTGTGTTGATGCCCGTAGCTCTTTCCTCCCACCCCCTCTTTTGATCAAGTTCTCGAAACTCCTCTTGCTGCTCTTGAGCACTTCTCAGCTTGGTTATATATATTTTCTTGTAAATCGTACTTTTGTATCCTCTGATGATGTTATATTCCTGTAGTATTGTATCACTCTCTGTGATAACTATGTACTTGTACTTTTCTGTTAGAATGTATATTACTACTATGCTTTCGCACTTTGACTCCTGCCTGTATATATGTGAGGGTTTTTCCGACCTCCATATATACGTCGCAATAAGTCTCCATAACGCAGGATCGGGGTGTTACAGTTTTTGAGGAGAGAATGAGTGTAAGAATTCAGATCTCAATAAAGCATCATTTTCTGATGGAGATTTTCTGCTGCGAGTGATCAGACGGTCGATCCACGCCACAAACGAAAGTATGTATTTAATTTATAAATACAAAATAATAAATACAACACAGAAAATAGATGGATACACGATATTTTTAGTAGAAAACCCAAATTTTGAAAAGTCATGAGAAGCCGGAGGAGAAAAGTTCACTATAATTCGTCAGATACAGGAATTACAGGTATGTATTGAAATTTCTTGAGTAAGATTGGATGGAAGGAAAAAATGGTCATCGTCTAGCTGGAGAAAAAAGGCCTATTCGTACTGAACTCCTCTCCTCAGGCAGATAAGGCGTTGGCGAGATATGTGTAACAGCACGATTTCATGTATACATTTATTGTAACGGTCGCGATTGCTGGCATGATGGTTGAGATTGCTGGCATGAAATTTCATCATTATCCATAACATCCACCTTGACCGCATATGGTTACATGTTTTTAAACGTGGAGAGGGAGAGGCGGCGTGATTGCAGGCAGAGATCTCGACGCTTGTTCTTGCGCAGTGGACACAAAGTCGGAGATGTTGGACTGTAGGTTACCCTGGAGGGCGACGCCTCTGGAACGGAAGTTTGCTTCAGGATGGCTCTGGGTGGCGGAGATTTGGATGTTGACTTGAGTTTGGGCTAGAGTGATTTTGAAAACTGTGGATGCTCTCGTGAGGGTCTGATGTGATGAAGGTAGTTGATTATTGCGGAAACTTTAAAAGAGACCTCGTTACTTGGACACGTGTCAACATCTTGTTGAGGGCCAATTTTAACCACTTACTTGAGTTTTCATAAACTTTATACTTGCAAATAATTTCAAAAACTCATGAACATGTATTTGATTATACTTGATCCTTGTATCCATTGGATGAAACACTAATCAGATCACGATTCGATCAGTTGGCCCAATGATCACATAAGGTGTGCAAGGCACATGAAAATAATTTTATTTCTTGAAGTTGCATCCGTTAGAAAATATATGATATGCATTAAAGTTCGACCGTGCAGGAAAAAAAACAACATTTTTTAGCATGTATCCATTGGATCGATTAGAAGATGTATTACTTTCCTAATAACATGTGTATCATATTTTCACTACTAAATTGGTCACAAAATTTCCCATATGGAGAGCTATTTGACAAGTCTGCCCAAGGTTCTTTCAATGAATATGGAATGTGATTTATTAAAAAAATGATCATTGTGGCTTAATTCCCTATTATCTAGCAAAAAGGAGAGAAAAGAAACTAACAAAAGATGAGAGATTGATATTAGTGGCATTATGAAAGTTTCCCCTCCTACATCTTTAGTAACTTAATTAAGTAGTATAATAATTATTATTAAAGAAAATGTGATGTCAATAATAAATAATAATAATAATACCAAAAAGAACAATGAATGATATTCAGTCCCCTGAGAGCTAGTGTATTCTAGACCAATCACTTAGGAGAGTAATATCTTGGACAAACTTATGCCATAAAATTACAGAAACATTCTATCATTATAATCAAAAATAAATTTAATAAGAACATATTGATAAATTTGAGCTATTTGATGTGGAATATAAGCTGGTTTGACAACAAGAGTTACAAGAAATGTAATATGTTTCATTCATTTGTTTGATCTTGTGCTAACAGTCATTCTCCTGCAGTGAAGCAAACGCATGGATGTAATAAGATACAGTCGAATGAACTTGATACAATGAAGCAAGTTCTCTGAGTTCCTTCCACAAAATGTCTCTGTAATATGGATCACACAAGGTGTTTCTCTCATTATCAGGAAATTGAATTTCTCCAAAATAAAGAGTAAAAATTCGGAGATCAGTGAAGAGTAGCCAACATCCACAGCATTAAAATGCTGCCAAGTTTAACACGAGATATATACGTTCAAGAGACTTGGGCATGCAAATTTCCAAATATGATCTCCTTCTAGGATACAGACAAACAGTTTCACCAACCCAAGTCGCAACTTGGTTCACGAGAGCAAACCATTTCACAGGCTGCACGCAGAGAAGCTGAGACTCATACCTGAAAGGATCAGGATAGACAAAGGGGAAAAAAAAAACTGATGGGGACATCTCTCTAAGATTGCGATTCTACATCAGGAGGAGTCATCGTACTCTTCCAGTTTGGTTTGATTAGAGCTGGGGAATTCAAGCTACATTTCTTTTTCCCTTTTATTATAATTTTTATTTGGTTGTTTCTTTTAGTCCCATATCAGTTGTCATGGGATATCTCTGTTGATGTAGGCCTATTAAGGCCAAAACTGGTATTGTTATTTTCAGTTTAGAATGAATGAAAATTGCTTTTAAACTTTTGTAGCATGTGTGCTTTGGGTGAGAAACCATAGGGAGAGAATCCCGCCGGTTCCTCATTATCTTCGTATCAGAGCTCAATTCTTGAATTCTTCCAAAATACAAAAAAAGAAAAATCCACAAAACCTATTTCTTTTCTTTCCCTCATCCAAATATAAATCAAAAAAAAAAAAAAAAAACTAAACAAAACCCTATTTTTTCTCTCCCTGTTCCTCAAACCCGCCTCCACGTCGTTCCCTCTCCCCTAATCTCCTTTTCAACAAAGTCGAGGACGAAGACACCATCCACCGAAATCGACGATGAAGACGCCATCCACCAAAATCAACTCCTTCGGGCCCCCCTGACAACTCCTTCGGGCACGCTCGGCCTCCACACCGGACTTCCACCGACTTCGAGATCTCCAATCGAAGCTCTGATCCTCGTTATCTCACATTCGACGAAGAGACTCCTCTGCCAACTACCCCTGCTGCCCAGGTCATCATCACCCTCTTCGACAGAGATCTCGACGACTCAATCCCCCGAAACGCTCCCTTGAGCACTCGCCTCCACGCCGCCAACTTCATCGACAGAGGTCACCCTGAGCCTCCATCAACGTCGTCGATCTCACTCCGTGCTTCAAGCAGCGGCAACGTCGAGATCTCTCCCGAGCCACCATCGACGTGATCATCCTCCCGAGATCTTCCCCCTTCAAGCACTCGCAGTCGACCGGCATCTCGATCTAAGCGCCACATCACCACTCCAGCAACATCACTCTTCGAATTCGACTTCGATCTACATCTTGGAACCCATCAAGTTCTCTCTACGAAAACTGGAAGGACATCATCCTCATTTTGACAGTGCTTCGAGAAGGGAAGGAGAAAATTTCTTCCTCCCTCACAATTTGCTCGATCAAGCGACGGACGCCTCGATCTGCATCGACAACCAGATGTCTCCCTGGTGTGATTTATTTTTGATTTGGGAGTTTTGATTTGGAGTTTGAATGTGATCTAAGTTTCCGATGGTACAACATCAAACAACAGTTGTTATTGGAGTGAGGGTTGAAGTTCTGAGTTGGGTGGTGATCCGAATCTAATTACAGCTGATCCGTGAACTACAATCTGAGGCCTGAAGCAATCTTAAGCATGCTAGTGCATTTTCGAGCGACCAGGGTCCTATTTGGACTTTACGATTTCCTAAGTAATCAGAATTCAGGTACAACTTCTCTCGACTAAAATTTTTAATACCACTTTAAATTTTGTCATTATAATTTCATCGCTTGTCTGCCGTCCGCATATAGTGAGCGTGTGTATCAGTAGCCCTTATTTGCGACATCTTAATATTAATTAAGGACTGCTAATACATAGTGGACATAGACAGTTACATAGAATTAATATTTTACAAAATATTGAGGTCTAAATTGCAAATTCTTTTTTACATCAGTCTCTATTTTACACTCTTGAGCTTGCTAGCAAATTCATTCATCTTATTGCGCGCTTATTTTACTGAATTGTTGCTGATCCTCCGCATGTTCTGCATCATCCTACACGATTGCATTAGTGCTTGTTAGTGGCATAGAAGAAATTAATAGATTGCATTCATTAACATCTATATATATATAAACAAAAAAAAAAGAGATCATCATAAAGTCAGCATTTAGATAAAAAAGGTAAGTAACTGTGCATGCGTATTCGTGGTGGTAAAATCTACGACCCTATAGAACCCAATACAGACATGAATCCTAATGCTTCTTCATCTGATATCACCTCACCAACAGATTACATGACTCTTAAAAATTTTAAAACTTTTGAGGAAATTAAGGCCCAAATGAACACTTTAGAGCAGAGAATGGATAGGTTGAAAGTGGAACGTCATGATGGAGCTCGTAATGAAAAGCGTCAACTTAATAATTGTCAAGAGGAGAAAATAAATAGGAATTACAATCGATACGACGAGTATGAACGGTACTTGAAAAACATCAAAGTGGACGTATCGAACTTTGACGGCCGCTTAGACCCACAATATTACCCTAATTGGATAATGAGTCTAGAGCGTTATTTCAAGTGGTATGAGATGTCCAAGAGCGGCAAGTCCATTTCGCTGCCATGAAACTGGTAGGACAGGCGGGACAATATTGGTCAAATGTTGAAAGATTGATAGCACTAAGGAGGCAAGAACCGATCCGAATTTGGGATGAGATAAAGGCTAAGTTAAGTCAGAAGTACCTCCCGGTTACATTTCAGGATCAACTGTTAGACAAATGGAGTAGGCTGACTCAAGGAACTCGCTCTGCTACTGAATACATTGAGAAATTGACGAGTTTTTTGATGTGATGCAGCGAGTTTGTCAATGAATCTCCAACGATAACCCTCTCTAGGTTTAAGTCTGGCCGCGTGATGATCTCTGTAGGAAACTCTTTGCAAGAGGTGTTATGATTTAGAACACGCCTATCAGATAGTTCAGAACTTAGATGCGTCTCTAGGATCTTACTATCAACGAGCTTCAGATTATAAGAGCCAAGGCACTAGAGCCACCTCTGGACAGTCCCACTCAAACCCAATCCTAACAGTTCGGCCCCAACAGGAGATCTCAAGGGTAAAGGCCCAGTCGAGAGCATGCCACGAACCAACCCCCGCACCCAATACTTTAAATGTCAAGGATATGGGCACGTAGAAAAGTTCTGCCCAAGTAAATCCAGAACCCTCTTTTTGGATGATCAATCAGATGAGGTGCAGGACGAACCTCAAAAGGACATTGTATTCGTAGGGAATGCGAGCAGTGATTCTGAGAATGACTTAGAACAAAAGGAAGTTCTTAGTACTATCAGGCATTGTTGTCGTTTGATGTACCCTCGCTCAACATAAAGATATGGTTGACTGGCGAAGAACCTCGATCTTTCACATGTAGATAAAGATTGGAGAGAAAATTATAAAATCATTATCGATAGTGAAAGTTGCATAAATGTTGTGTCATCTAGTTTGATTTCAAAGATAGAATTGAAGACGGTCCCTCACCCTAACCCGTACAAAGTACCTGATTAACACAGTATCGATGGAGGTGAACGAACGATATCTTGTACCTGTGCAATTTGCCACCTATAAGGATAAATTTGGTGTGATGTAATAACTATGGATGCAGGACATGTGATTCTTGTCGGCCTTAGTTATTTGACATGGATGTAACTTTGTGGAAAAATCCAACACTTGTACTTTTAACTATGAAAGGCAACAGATCAAACTAATTCCAAGTCAACCCAGATCCAAATAAGAGAAAAAAACCAGTGGACACAAGAAAAGAAAAGAATCTCAACTTAATCAGTCCTAAAGAAATTGAATAAGAAGTGATTAGTGAGGCACAAGTCATCGTTTTGGTTGCTCGGGAAGTAGTGAAAGAATCTCATGAGACGATTCTTCCTGAAGTGGCCCCTAATATCACGAAGTTTGCTGATGTGTTTCCTAAGGTTCTCCCTGATCAACTGCCACCGATGCGGAACATTCAATATGCAATTGATCTAGTTTCAGGAGCCACTCTACCCAACTTGTCGCACTATCGGATGAACCCGATGGAACATGCTGAATTACAAAGGGAAGTTGAAGTGTTATTGAGTAAAGGGTTCATACGAGAAAGTTTGAGCCCTTGCGCGGTCCCCGTACTGTTAACGCTGAAGAAAGATGGAACATGACGTATGTGTGTGGATAGCCGTGCTATCAATAAAATAATAGTAAAATACCGTTTTTCAATCCCAGGTTGGATGATATGCTTGACATGATGACTGGTGCTACTATCTTTTCAAAAATAGATTTGAAAAGTTGTTACCATCAAATTCGAATTCGATCGGGAGATGAATGGAAGACGGTCTTTAAAATGAAGGATGGGCTGTATAAATGGATGGTCATGCCGTTCGGTTTGTCGAATGCTCCAAGCACTTTTATGAGAATGATGACACAAGTATTGCGATCCTTTATCGGAAAGTTCGTAGTAGTATATTTTGATGACATCCTCATTTATAGCAAATCAACGGAGCAACATTTGGACCACCTCACGCAGGTCTGTATAGTTTTGAGAAAGGAGAGTTTATCTGCCATCCCTAAGAAATGTACCTTTCTTACCGATCAAGTCATTTTCTTAGGAGTGGTTGTCTCTTCACAAGGCGTCTCTGCAGATCCCGATAAAATTAAAGTTATAGTAGAATGGCCAGAACCACGCAATATTCGAGAAGTGAGGAGTTTTCATGGGTTCATTAACCTTTTTACAGACATTTTATTCGAAACTTTAGTATACCATTATGGCCCCGGTAACCGATTGTTTGAAAAGGAGGAATTCGAATGGACTAAAGCTGCTACCAAGGCATTCCAAAAAATCAAAAAGAGAATAACAGAAGCTCCTGTTATGAGGCTTCCAAATTTCACGAAAGTTTTTGAAATTACTTGTGATGCCGCAGGCGTTGGGATAGGTGGTGTTTGCGTCAGGAAAACATCCCGTTGCCTATTTTAGCGAAAAGTTAAATGATGCTAGGTAACGATGCTCCACCTACGATAAGGAGTTCTATGCGGTAGTGCAAACCCTGCGTTACTGGCGCCATTACTTGTTACCGTAAGAATTCGTCATTTACTCAGATCATGAAGCCCTTAAATATCTCAACTCCCAAAAGAAGTTGAATTCGAGGCATGGTAGGTGGGTAGAATTCCTTCAGGATTACACCTGTGTCCTCAAGTATAAAATCAGGGTAGAAAAGGGTCGCTGATGCTCTTAGTCGTCGTCGCATTTTACTTTCTGTCATGAGTACGGAAGTGGTTGGTTTCGAGAAGATCAAAGACACTTATAAGTCATGTCCTGATTTTGGAAATATATACATTGTCTTAAGGGATAGTTTGACTCATGAGATTGATGGTTTTCTTCTGCAAGACGGATATTTATTCCGCTCTCGTTTATTGTGTATCCCTTGCACCTCATTGAGAGAATTTCTGGTATAGGAATTACACGCTGGGGGTCTTGCTGCACACTTTGGACGAAATAAAAATAGAACATCGTTTTTATTGGCCAAGCTTAAAAAGAGATGTTGCAAGGCTTGTTAGTCAGTGTCGTACATGTCAACTCGCCAAGCAACGGAAATAAAACACTGGTCTCTATACTCCCCTACCAGTTCCAAACAGCCCTTTGCAAGATGTTAGTATGGATTTCGTATGGGTTTACGGAAAACCGCAAGAAAGCATGATTACATACTTGTTGTTGTAGACCGCTTTTCCAAGATGGCTCACTTTTGCCATGTTTCAAAACGTCGGATGCATCTCGGATTGCTTCGATTTACTTTGATAAAGTTGTTAGGTACATGGGCTACCCAAAACAATTATTTCAGACAGGGATGTTAAATTCACAAGTTATTTTTGAAATACCCTGCGGCATAAAATGGAGACTAAACTTCAGTTTTCTACTGTCTTTCACCCACAAACTGATGGACAAACTGAAGTAGTCAATAGAAGTCTTGGTAATATGCTACGATGTTTAGTGGGTAAAAATCTTAGAACATGGGATCTTATGTTACCTACTGTTGAGTTTACATACAACAGTTCTATCAATAGAATCATAGGGATGAGTCCATTTGAGGTAGTGCATGGTTATCAACCTAGACAACCTATAGATTTAATTCCTATGGCACCTCATCATACTAGGATGTCTAAGTCAGCTGCATCATTTGCATCGCACATTCATGACTTGCATAAGGAGATAAGCAATCAAATTCAGAAAAATAATACAAACTGTAAAGCTTATGCAGATTTGCACAGAAAAGCACATGAGTTTAACGTAGGAGACTACGTGATGGTTCGGATTCGACCGGAACGGTATCCTCCTGGTACCGTGAAGAATTGCATGCACGTAGTGCGGGACCATTCAAAATTTTGAAAAAAATTAATTCAAATGCATATATAGTAGATCTCCCACCAGATTTTGGCATTAGTCCCTCTTTTAATATTGAAGATTTGATTGCATATAAAGGGCCACATTTTTCTCCTAATAATCTTTTATTGGATGAGCCTTCCCATGAGCCAATTTCTGAGAAACCCTTATTACCTCCTCTTCCCCAAATACACATCTCACCCATATGACAGAACAGATTGATGAAATTATTGATAATCAGATTGTCTCTACTAGAGATGGTGGTTACCACAGATTTTTAGTTCATTGGAGACTACCTGATTCTGATAATACTTGGGTTAATCGAGAGAGAAACTCCAACAGTTGGACCTTGACCGTCTGGAGTATTATGAGAGCCGAGGAGGTTCACATTCGACAAAGTGAGTTTTTCCAACCCGGGGGAATGATAGGGACATCTCTTCAGGATTGCGATGCTACACCAGGAGGCGTCGTCGCACTCTTCAGTTTGGTTCGATTAGAGCTGGGAAATTCAAGCTACATTTCTTTTCCCTTTTATTATAATTTTTATTTAGTTGTTTCTTTTAGTCCCATGTCGGTTGTCATGGGATATCTCTGTTGATATAAGCCTATTTAATATAGGCCTATTTAAGGTCAAGACTGGTATTATTATTTTCAGTTTTGGAATGAATGAAAATTGCTTTTAAAGCTTTATAACCTGTGTGCTTTGAGTGAGAATCCCTAGGGAGAGAATCCTACCCTGGTTCCCTATCAAAAACAGTTCCAAAAAGGATAAACATAAACCCAGAAACATTCAGTTTCTTTCAAACATATCAATTGTATTTGTTTATCAAGATCCACACAGACCGCAAAGATAATATCGGCATGAGTGCCATTGATTACAACATCTCACAGGTCAGGAATTGCACTAAAATCTTGCACAAGTCCAACGTAAACATGAAAGCTATATAAGTAATGCAGTTTCTGACCACAAAATTAGCACAAAGCAAGTAGCGATCATCTTTTTTGAATCCATATTTCTTGCGCTCGTAGAACAGGTCGGTTTTTGCACTGCCAAGGTTGACAATCTTGGGGCATCCGTCACGATCTTTCTCTTGTTGTGTGCACTCCTTACAGTAGTAGGCATCGGAGATGCCAACACCACCACAGATGACACACCGGCCCTGGAACGACCATAGTTGCACTCGTCACACACCCTCACCAGAGTGCAGGGCCGCACATACGAGTCGCAAATCACGCACTTGCCATCACACTTCTCACACAGACGCCCAATAGCTATCCCTGGCTGCTTCCGGCACATGATCAGATCTGGATGGTGCTTCGCCATGACTCTCTGGCAGGTGCTAGTTTGTCAGGTTAGCCTGCACCAAAGAAATCCTATAACAGTTGACAGAGAGGACCGGTAAAGAGGATATACCTGCTCACTACAATGAAGCATTTAATTTAAATATCAAGGTTTATTATATAATAAACTCAGGAGAAAAAGGACTAACACTGCACAACATCAATATGATCAATAGTTATTGATAAGTAAGCAAAAGATGAATAATGGTATCACCAAAAGGAATACAAGCTAAGATTCAATCACACAATCATGTTAGGCAGCAACTTGAAGAACCACTGTTATTTACGATCCAACTTTTTTTTTTGTTTTTTTTTTGGTGGTGGGGGGTGTGGGGGGGGGGGGGGGGGGTGTGTGGGGGTGAAGACTAAATCAAGTGGTGTCTTTTCACTGTTTCTAGTTTCTTGTCAATCCAATTTCAGAATGCACATAAAATGGATAATCAGTAAGTAGATTTATGACATATGGTTCAAAGTAAAAGAGAAGTCAGCTCACACCAATCCACACACACACACACACTGAGCAGAGGGTGGGGTTAGGTTGGCAGCTATTTTCGAAAGATTTGGAGCTGAATCCTTCTGGTTAGAATTCTAATAGGCCATTCAAATAGAAGATCCACTCTGATAAAATTGATTTGGATCATTTAAACTGCCTCACACCACACCCACACCGCCTCACACTCACAAACATGCCGCACGCACGCGTGTGGGCGCGCGCGCGCGCACACACTCTTTTACTTTCATAATATGGCAATTCTACAGTTTAGTGAAATAAACAATCAATATACTGTACAATGACTTGTATAAAATTATAACAAATAGGATATATTTCGTATAACAACAACAACAAAACCTTTATCCCAACCTTTGGGGTTCACCTACATGAATCATTTTTATATAAAAAAGGTAGAAAAATATAAAAATAGAAAAGAAATAAATAAATAATAGAGATGTGTTAAATGTTATACAGAAAGAGGAAGAACCATGCTTACTCACACAAAGTCGTAAAATGGCATGACTGATTGATAGCTTGTCTTTTAGCATATGCAAATAAAACATAACTTATCCTACTATTAGGAACATGTGGGTGTGTCTGTATTTATCAGTGTGCATGTGTACGTACATTTGCATTTATGTAGTTTCTCTTTATGCACACACAAACAGACACATATATCCATATAAATCTGCGATGATGTTGATGTGCCTTCATGTCCTAGTTTAAAGAATAACTCTGTCAATCAGTCAATGGCGTGTTGTGTGTTCATGTCCATACTTCTTGGCTGGCTTTGTTTTCCCCTTTTGCAGTCCACCAACAGATATAATCAATTTTATAAGAACAATGTTATGGAATGTAATGTTATGGAATGTGCTGTGTTGTTATACAATTGGGCACATGCAACATATAGCGCACACACATTATACCCACACATGTGCTTGGATCCATTTTTAACAAAGAAAACAATATAAGCAAGAAAATGCCCCCCAAAAAAATCCTAAAAACTCAATAGAAATACAAAATCAAAGGAAAAAAAAGAACCTTGTAAAAAATCTGAAATGCCCCGCAGTGCATAATAATGAAAAACTTTATGAGCACAGATGATTTATGCGTAAAGAGGGAGAAAAGAAAAGTACATAAACAACTAATTAATTGCAAGTAACAAACATGCCTACACCAAAATTAATAGTTATGAAGAGAGCAAAACATGAGCATATAAAATATGAAATAGTAAGACATCATGACAGACATGATATTTCTACAAACATCCATGTCACCAAGTCAAGTGTGAACAACAAATAAATCATACCAAATGTTAACCAATAAATCAGACCAAATGTCTATCAAACAAAATGACACCGAAATTGAACATCTAACAAGTAATAATAATAATAGGTTAGTAACCAAATGACACAAATGGCCTTTAATAATAAGTCGACAGATCAGTTACAGGCCTCAAATTACACAACAGATCTTGTATGTATAATACATATGTACCGCATATTTGGTTTTTATGCACCATATAAGTAATGTTAATGCAGCTTTTCCATATCAGCTACATATTCCGTGGTTAAGAAAAGTGCAACTGATGACTAGGCTCCAGGTACTACAACTGAAAGGTATAGATGTTGGCATTGTTGGGTCAGCATCACACAATTTACATACTATTAAATACCCACCATTATTTTATACCACTTAATGCATAAAAGAAAATAATCCCCAAACATTAGAATTCTTTGGTTTTTCTTTTGATATTTCAGAAGTTCGAAATTAGCATTTCAAAAGTTAGTCACCCATAACAGGAATGGATATCGTGTGCTATACAGCCCACGATAGGCCTCACAGGTCAATTCTTGTTAGCAGAGTTGCAGCACAATTTTTTCATCAATACCACTTTGAAAGCAGAGGTATAAAGATGGAGAAGTAAACAAATTAGGAGCTGTGACTGTCTGCAGCTGCTGTTATAATATAATTTAAATGCTTGATACTTCTACCAGTAATAATGACTCCAAGATCCAGTGACTTGAAAACAGCTATTGAAGTAAATGCAGGACATAAAACTATAAATAGGATAGATAGTGTCAGAGGGAAGTAATTTGAAGAGTTGGTGTGGAACATTAAAGTACGAAGACTGTTAAGATTATTGAGCATGTTATAATAACTTGTTAACCTTTACTATTGTATAACATAATTTTCCAGTAAACTGATGGAAATTTTAGGTATCTGCTTGAGCAGTTAAATGATGGTAAATCCTGGATACCTACATACAGGAGGAAATTGGAGGAAAACAAACTTGATACTACGGATTCTATCCATAAATCCAATAGGAAAATGATCACAACACGCTGGAAGACAAACTTGATAGCAAAATCAGAAACAGAAATTATCTCATATTACTATGTTCATGTTGTTTCTTCTCCAGCCGCCTTCTCTGATAAGACAGCATTCCTGCAAGCACAAACAAGCAAGATAATTGCTTTTTTTTATCACCTCATACTACAGGGAGAATGCACAACAATGGTACCTCCTCTAAAAAAGAGGTTTCTTGGACAGCTTCAAGCCAACAACTCTCGTTACTAAAAACATTGCTAGGATGTTTGCCATTAGATTCAAAAGGCCTTGTGCACACAAGCAACGGAGAGCATACAAAGGCTTTGGAATATTATTTCCGGGCCTCCGAGTGAGGGGCTACCCTCTTCTATTCTAGATCTGGGAACCTAAGAGCGGTGAAAGCAGGGACTCTGCAACAGATGTGTTGTAACTGCTGGATCTGTCCAAATTCTGTTCAGTTCCTATAAGTTCGAGGAGATTCCTAGTTGGTCATTAGGCAGCTCACTGGTGAATGGCGGTAGTAAGATAAGCCAAGACAAAAACACCGGATCGCATATAAATGAAAGCTGAAAAATAACTTGTTAACCTTACTAATTACTATTGTATAAGAACAAATATTTCCAGTAAACTGATGAATAAATTAAGATATCAGCTCGAGCAGTTAAATGATGGTAAATCCTGGATACCTACTTACATGAGGAAATTGGAGGAAAACAGAAATTGATACTCTGGCTTCTATACATAAATTTAATAGGAAAATGATAACAAGACTATGGAAGACAAACTTGGTAGCAAAATCAGAAATTATCTCATATTACTATGTTCATGTTTTCTTCTCTAGCCTTCTTCTCTGATAAGACAACGTTCCTGCAATCACTAACTCTCTAAGATGCAAATAGAATGTAACGAAGTCCTTGTTATTCTTCACACAATTTTTGCCTTGTTTTCCTGAATTTACAGTATTTGGATATACAAAATGTGAATTTATCTCCCTGGCTTCTTTGATAAGATGTTCTTTCTTGTATTCTTTTTATGATACCAAATTATTGATTATATTAAAAATTGATCAGAGGCAGTGTTTTAAATATCGGATATCGGCGATATACCGGTCGGCAAAATTATGTACCAGATACCGGATACCGGGTGGTATCTCGCGATATGATACTAAATACCGGTTGATATATCAATAGTAAATACATATAAGACATTATTAAAAGAAATAAGTTATTATCTAAATATCATATAAAAGTATCATTGAAATACGATAATGAACATAGAATAAAATAAAACAATCTCTCAAGCAAAAAATAATAATTATTATCCAAATAAGTAACTATAAGGGCCGATATATCGGATATTTCATCTCGGATATCGGTCGATATATCGGCCACGTGGCGATATATCGGCCAATATCGGTTCAAAACGATATCCGATAAATTTTTGCACTTATCGTATTGTTTTGTATAAAATACCGATATCTCGGCCGATATACCGGTATATCGGCCGATATTTAAAACAATGATCAGAGGTTGTAATGATCAACAAGAGAGTTTCTTTAGTTCTAAAAAGACTCTTTTTCTAGTTTGTTCCTTTCAATTTCCTCAACTTACATAGAAAATAGTAATTGCCACCACCAACCCCCTCCCCACCTTTCTTTCTCAACCCCCCCCCCCCTCCCCAAACCACCACCACCACCACCCAACCAACAAAAACAAACAAACAAACAAAAAAAACAAAGACCACCCACCCACTAGAGCTACACGACCGATGGTAATGAAGACAATGAAGAGGAGCTGCCAAGCTTAAATTGAAATGATAAGAACCACATATATACATGCTTTGAAAATACACCTAGAGGGGGGGTAAATAGGTGTATGGCTAATCTAATGACATATGATACGGAATTAAAAACTAATTGCAACACATTAGTGTAACCAAAGAGTGTAGCCGAATTCCTGGTGACGGGCTCTGGATTATCTCCTCTAAATTCTTCTAAATAAGAGTTGAGGTGCTATATGAAGCTCTCTTGGTTCAATACAAGTATGGCACACAAACAATACCAAACATATATGTATGATATGAACAATATGAAATAATGCAAGGTATAAAAGAGAGAGAGATAGAGAGTAAGAGATAGTGGATCAACCGCAAACACAAAGATATGTTTCGAGGTTCGAATCACTGCTCTACGTCCCCGCCTTCACACAGAAGGATTTTCACTAATGCATCCACACGGGACTTCTCACACAGTGAACCTCCACTGAGGATTTGAGTAATACAGACTTGGAGTACACAACTCCTCTCTTAAATAACAACCACCTCTACACAAGAGGCAAGGCACAAAGCCAGACAAGATCAACCTCTCAATAGAGGGTAGGCACAGCCAAATAACAATCACCTCTCACTAGGGATAGGCACAAAGCCAAAAATCCAACCTCAATCACCTCTATACTTAGAGGGATAACAACCAACTCAAACGCCTCCACAATCACCTCTACACAAGAGGGATACTCAAAGTAAAGAAAGATTACAACTCTTGGTGATCACAAAATCACAAATAACTCTAAGTGATAACTATAAACTACAAACCAATTTTCTCACAAAAACAAGATCATATAGATTCGATAGAGATGATAGCTTAAGTGAGAGAAAAGAGTTTGGAAATCAAATCACAAAGAAAAATTACTTGGGAAAACAACTAGAATAAGATAAAAATGAAGATCAAAACCAATATCTCAAATACTCTATTTTTCTTTGATTTTTCCAACCCTCTAAAACAAATAAAGATAAAAACTTTAAGCCCAAAAACTCTTGAAAACTTGTTGCTAAAACATTTAGAAGATGGAAAATTTTGCTCTTGAAATTCTTGATGAAAACAGCCCAAAGGGATGGATATTTATAACCCATTTCAAAAACTAACCGTTGAGCCAAATCAGCAGAAAAATTCTGCTATCAATCGACCGCCCGGTCGACCGGCCAACGGTCTGATTTCCTACCGTTGTGCCACCGGTCGACCGCCCGATCGAACGAGGCTGGATCCAGAGAGCAGAGCTCTCTAACCGGTCGATTGCCCGGTCAACCGGGGCCAGATCCAGAGAGCACAGCTCTCTGGACGGTCGACCGGCCCTTAAGCCAATTGGTCATGCAGGTTTGTGCACATCGGTCGACCAATCAGATCGACCGACTTCTGACTCAGTCGACCGTCCGATCGACCGACAGAAAGCCAGGTCAAACAGTTTATAGGGATTAAAACTTGATCTTTTTACCTTCTAAACAATCCCATAAAATACACAAATTCCACAAAAATAAGTTCTTATAAGATCTTTGAAATACAAATATGTGTGACTAAAATTCAACACATATTATAAACAATTTGAACCATTTTTTTGATATGAAAATTAAGCTTAAACACAAAATCCGTATTTTTCAAAACTTGAATTTTTGAAATGAAAAATCGTTTTCTTCAAAACTCATATGGATACAAAAACAAGATATTGAAACAAATTTGAAGCATATTGTATATGGATAGAATCCAATATACATATAAGATATATATCTATGTTTAAACAGAAAACCAAAACCAATAAACTTAAACTTTTGTGTGTGTGTGAACTTGAGCATATCAATACTATTTACCTTTACATAAGATCTAAACAAACTAAATTAAACAAACTGAGGTCTTCTTATCTCCAAGCCGACTCGATCCAAACGCGATCCAATGAGCTTGACTCCAACCGAGTGCTAGATGCGATCTTGACGCGCGAGCTCCTGAATCTACATGTGTTAGCTCCAAAACTCCTTTATTGAAGACAAACACCTACTAAGATCTTGATCAAATATCTGAAACTAATTAAGCACAAGATCATTAGTAAACTATAACTACATGAGTTAATCATCATCAAAACTAGAGTGATCGGCCTCTGACCAACAATTTTCCTCTTTTTAATGATGACAAAACTCATGGAGTTATATATGCATGAATTAAAGTTAAGCTTCATAGAAGCTCCCTCCTTAGCTCATGCATAGCAATAAACAATAAATATATTCAAAGAAATATTTAAACCAAACAACACATATATGAAAAAATGAGGAAATAAACATAAATAAACTCTCCAATACTTCTCCCCTTTTTGCATAAACAAAACATATATGCATTAAACAAGAAAATAAATATGCATATATAAACTCTCAAAAAATTTCTCCCCCTTTTTATCAAATCATCAACAAAGGGGGGAAAACAAATCAAACAATAAAGATATATATATGCGATATACATTCATAAAGAGGAGAGACGTAAAGTTAACTCCCCCTGCATACATGCATTACATGAAAAAGAGATGACTAAACCCTAACCACATAAAGCATAATATACAATGTATAAAAGGAGATGTGAAGCTCCTCCTAAGCTCCTACTACACACGTGTACCACATACCAAAGAGAGGTCAATCACTTCAATATGAAAAGTACAGTCAACATGAATCTATATATGAAGAAGATGTTAAGCTTCCCTTGCATATAAGCAATATATATCAAAACATTATGAAACCTCTTTAAAACAAATTTATGATACCAATTGAAAATATACCAATTTATGATAAAGGTATATATCGAAACATTATGATACCAATTTATGATACCAATTGAAAATAAACAAAAAAAATTAAGATACCAAAAGATACCAATTGAAAATATCTTGTAAATTTTTTGATACCAATAGAAAATGAAACATAGTAAGTTTTTGATATCAATTGAAATATATATTGTAAATATTGATACCAATTGAAAGTAAAAACTAATTGAAAATCCAAACCAATTTTTTTAGTAAATACAAATCATTTTACAATAAAGATACCAAATTGAGAATAATACCAATTTAAGATTATTGATACCAATATTGAAAATGTTAGCATATACCAATTTTAACACTTAAGATTATTGATACCAATTAAGATTATTGATTTTAGTGTTTACCCAAAAATTTATCATAAAGAGTGGGAGTAAGATGCCAATTGAAAATAAAACCGATTTAAAGATAAAACACGAATTTTTCTTCCCTTTTATGAAATACTAATAAAAACAATGCATAAACTTGTATAAGATACCAATTGAAAAATAATTGACATTAAGGACTAAATCAAGCTTAGCATAAACATATTTTGTGCTTTAAGATGTAAAGGTATTGTAAGCACAATCAAATCATATATATATGTGTGTATGTATGAAACTATAAATACCAATCTAAATTGATACTATTTTAAGTTTGAAGCATACATATATAGAAAACACAAATATGAGTATACAAACATAAAAATATCAATTGTAATACCAATTAAAATATAATGAGGATCAAGTGTATAACTCATACCTACCACCCTATTCATGTATATGTTTAAATAGATTTTCAATTTTGAGCATACAAGGCATAGTCGCCCATCCAACCGCCTTTAGAAGGTGGGGTTTTCAAAAATAGGATTTAAAAATAATTTTAACATGTTTGAAAACTCTACCAAAATGAAGAATATAAACTAGTTTAAAATAATTTGAAATAACTAGTTATAAATTCTTCAAAAGCATGAAACCAAATCACATATTTCATGAAGCATGCATTTTACACAAAATTGACATTCAAGATATATAAAGCTCAACAAATTACTCATAAAACAAAATAATGAGTAAACACAAATTATGTGAGTGTACAAGAGTCATGTGAAACGCATAACATGAAAATAGACAATGAAGCTCAAATGAAATTCCTTTATTAAAAACATGAAAATCATCAAAACTAAATATATTTCAAGGTATATGTATGTTTAGTTAAAACTAAAAGTATACATACATATCCCAAACACAAATGAGTCCATAATAGAATTTACATGAAAAGCAAGTGACTCAAGGGTATACATGTATATCTAAAGTTTTAAACAAAATTAACATATACATGAAGCTAAACACATGATCATGAACATCATACAAAAAAATAGGGAATACAAGTCAAAATGCACGAATCATCAAAACTAGGCTATATTATTACATCTCATGGGTACAAATGAGCAATTAAGCACAAAAATATAAAAATCAAATGTGGCTCATTAATTGTACAAGTATATACACAAGTTTTAATGAAAACTACATCTAAACATGTAACCGAAATATCATAAACATAAACCAATATGATCATTAATTAAATGCACATGTCTTAAGCTATGATATACACAATAGTTAAACTATAGTGAGAACACAAAATATGGATCCATATGAACATGGGTGTATTTCAATTACTATACATGTATGTCATAAGTCTAATTATCATGGCATTTAACATAATAATCATGAAAATTATGAAAACCAATACATGCTAAAAATCAATAATATGAAAGTATGTAAACATAAGTAGGAGTTAGAGATAGTTATCAAAACCATTAGAGCTAATCTCTAAATCTCCAAACTATGGTGGTCCTCCCACCAAACTTTCCTTGAAAGTGATGCATCCAAAAGTGTCACTATTTTGCTCGGAACGCATTCACCATCAAGGCACCAATACTCTCACGTCAAGCAAGATCCCACACCTACATCAAATAAAATATGAGTGACTTTTGGTACCCGTACTCTATTGGGTCCATGGGGGTTAGCACCTTTCCTAACCCAAACAAATCTATTTGCAAAACTTGAATCATTTATTCTATCATAATAAAATTTTGCAAGGTGATTCTTACGTCTATAATGTGTACAAGTGTACACATGAGCATACCTAATGTCATGTGTGTGAACATGAGAAGTATGTGTATGCCACGTATGGTGTGCATGCATAGGAGGAGCGTGTTTCTTGTGAAACATGGATTCCAACCGTGTGTGATTCATGGCACAATGGCTCAAAGTAGAGCCCAAACAATCAACACTCTTCTTTAAAGCACATATGTCATTCTCAACAATAGAAGAAGAGGTGGGGCATGCAATAGGAACACTAGATGGTGAAGCATGGCAAACATGTGAATCAATATCATTTTTTAAAGAAATATTTTTCTTAGAAACCAAATCTAATTCCTTTGAAATTAAAGCAATTTTATTTTTCAAAGTTTCATTCTCTTTTAAAACAAAATCAAGTTTTGAAGACAAAATTTTATTTTTCTTCACTAAACTCCTCCTCTTGGATTTGTACTTGAAGCTCGGAGGTGGTGGTTGTGTTAACAAATTCCACACTGCAAAGGCGGAATCAATGTTAGAAACACGTAAAAGATAATCTTTAGATAATGTGCTTCTAATGGCCTCTAGGGCTTGTGCATTGGCCCCTATATGATTGCTATCACTAAGGAAGGATTCCTTGGTAATGGCAAGGTAAACTTTATGACCTAGGGTTTGTAAATAAACAGTCATCCTAATCTTCCAAACATGAATGTTGGAAGGGTCAAACATAGGTGGGGTCATGAAAGCCATGGTAAACTATATGTGTGCAAACAAGCAAATGCAAACAATAGATTAGCAAGCAAATGGATCTCACTCCGAGGATGTTAAGCCTAATATCAGGAGCACTAGCCTGATACCAATTGAAAAACACCTAGAGGGGGGGTGAATAGGTGTAAGTGCTAATCTAGAACTAAATGCAAAACTAAGTGCGCTAAATGCGGAAGCTAATGCAAATTATGCAATCTCACTTAATATAATACAACAAGTGTAGCCGAATTCCCCGTGAAGGGCTCTGGACTAACTCCTCTTGATTCCCCTTGAAATGGGTTGAGGTGCTATGTGAAGCTCTTGATGGATGAGTATAAGTGATGCACACACACAATCAAGCCAAGCATATAAGGATGAATAACAATATGAGATAATGCAAGGCAACACAAGCAATGAATGATATGACAATATGAATGAATGATGCTTTGCACAAAGTAAAGAGAGGGAGTTAGAGATATTGGATCAAACGCAAAGACCAAGATATGTTTCGAGGTTCGAGCACCTTACTCTACATCCCCGCCTACACCACCGTGTAGGATTTCCAATCCACTATCTCCCACCGAGGGAACCTCTACCGAAGAGGATTTGTTACAACTATAGGAGTACCAAACTCCTCTCTCAAATAACCACCTCACAACCGAGGGTAGGCCCGTAGCCAATACAACAACCAATCCACCTCACACTTGAGGGATACAAACCAACAACCAACTCCACCTCACCAAGAGGGAGCAAACACCAATCTCCTCTTCTACCTAAGAGGGAGCAAGCCAACAACCCAATTACACAACCTCAACCTCTACCAAAGAGGGAGCAACCAAGAAATCAAGGGTTTACAATAGGTGGTCTCTTTCAACCACAAACCTCTTTTCTTTTTCTTTTCCACAAAAATAAGATCCTAAATAGATTAGGATAGTATGATAGCTCAAGTGTGGAAACAAGATGTTTTTGAAAACAAGCAACAAAGAAAAACTAATTGGGAAGTCTCTTATAAAAGATAGAAAATGAAAGATCAAATCAAAATCCCAAAACCTAGTTTTCTTTGATTTTCCAAAAACCCAAAACAATAAAGATGAGAAGTTTTAATCCCAAAAACTCTTTTTAAAACTCTTTTAAATACTTCAGAAAACTGGAATTTTTTCTCTTAAAAATCTTGGCCAAAATCCCCAAAGAGATGGGGTTTATATAGCCCCAATACAAAACTAGCCGTTAGAGCTGAGCTGGCAGCTCTGACAGGCAGCGGTCGACGGCCCGGTCGACCGCCAATGGTCTAAAATATGACCGTTGGGCAACACGGTCGACCGGCCCGGTCGACCCAAACAAACAGAGAGCACTGCTCTCAGCCCGGTCGACCGTCCCGGTCGACCGTCCCAAAGCTGCCAAACGTGCACAGATTTGTGCACGTCGGTCGACCGTCCTGGTCGACCGACTTCAGGCATAGTCGACTAGTTAGGTCGACTAGTCGACTTGGCTGAAGCCAGAACAGAAAAACTGATAAAAACATATTTTGAAAATACTTTTTTCTTTTCTGAAAATTCTATAAAACTTGTTTTACCATTTTATTTTTAAACACAAACTAGTGATAAAAATTTCAAGACATATATCAATCATATCAATTCATTTTTGAGTCTTGCAAATTTTATCAAAAACAAAGCTTGTATTTTTATCAAACTTGATTTTTCCAAAACATGAATAGGATAGTCAAAATAAGTTTGTCTAGCAAGTTTAAAGCATGTATGTATATCTAGAACATATCTAATATACATAGAAATAAAATAAACTTGTTTTGATCTACTATTCATGAAAACCAAATCCAAAACATGAAAACGTGTGTGTTTGTGCACTTGAGCATATCAACTATACTAAGCTTTACAAATGGATCTAAAACACACTATCTAAAGTATGGATACCTATGTCTTCTTGATGATCTTCATCTTCAAGTTGACTTGCTCCAATACTCCATCCATAGGCTAGGCAATGGTATGATCTTGACGCTTTGGCCCTGGAATCACTATGAAAAGCTTCTAAACTCCTTTGTTGAAGCTAATCACCAACTAATATCTTGCTAATGATCTGAAACTTAAAATCACAAGAATATTAGTAAACATAACTACATGAGTTAATCATCATCAAAACTAGGGTGGAAGGCCTTTGGGCCAACAGTCTCGCTCTTGTAAGTGTCGTTAATGGCCTATGGTGATGAACAACCATTTCTATAGTAGTATAGCTAGCACCTTATTTCGTAGTGTAGATCGAGAATGAGGAAGATCTAATCTGTCATATTTTGCTCGCCTTCAAGCAAAGGTACATCGTTGTGGTAAGTCATCAACCGGAAGAGGTAGGTAAGTTCTTTAGTTTTCTATTCCTTTCTTTTAGTCTTTAGTTTAGATCATCATCAACTCTCAACTCTATTCACTTTTTAACTTTCTTTGTATAATTTCATTTTCTATTTTCTCCATCTACTTCAACCTACCACTTTCATAATTTAACATAACTTATTTTTCTTTTCTTTTAAAGAACAAGAGAAGAGCTTTAACTATTTTAAGTAGCTTAAAAGAGAACTTACAAAATGCTTCCATCGCTAGTCCCTCCTTGTGGATTACGACCCGTATAGCCACTTGCTATTGCGGTAGTGTTGAGTGCACTCCTATTCTTAAGTTCTGAAATTCTGTATTTTCTATGTGCAGGTTTGAACTCGATCATTAATTCAAACAAGAAAACCCTCATGTATATACTATGTGTCTCGTGCAATCATAGGCTCTCGATTACCTATAAATTTAAAAAAAGCCTTAAGTGGGGGTATCACTCATCGACAGATTGGATGCGTCTACTCCGAGTGGGAGAAAACCACCAGCGGAGTGGCGATCTGGACCTCTGAGTAGGAAAAATCCCAGAAACGGAGTCGAGTTCATAGATCTTCCGAGTGGGAGAAATCCCAGCAGCAGAGTTGTGATCTCGGTAAGGATCTGAAGTGGGGGTATCACCCATTGAGAGATTGGATGTGTCTACTCTGAGCGAGGCCAGTTTCATCAGCGGAGTGGCGATTCGGACCTCCAAGTGGGGAAAATCCCAGCAACGGAGTTGTTCACAATCGCTTCTGACTGAAAAAATCCCAGCAGTGGATGGATTGACTTTGAGTGAAAAAAATATCAGTAGCGTAGTAGTTCACAGTCGTTTTTGAGTGGGAAAAATTTCAGCAGCGGAAGGACTGACTCCGAGTGGGAGAAATCCCAGTAGCGGAGTAGTTCGCTGATGCTTCCGAGTGAAAAAAATCCCAACAACGGAAGGACTGACATCGAGTGGGGGAAATCCCAACAGGGTAGTACCTAGACACAACCTTTCAAGTGGGAGAAATTTCAGTAGCAGAAAAACCGACTCCAAGTGGGAGAAATCCCAACAGTGGAGTAATTCCGAGTGGGGAAAATCACATCAACGAAACATCTAGCTTAGAAGGCATGCAATGATTAGGAGCAAAGAGTATCATCTTATTCAATATTGAAATAGAATACATGAAATTGTGGGGACATGAGTACTGTTTTGTATCTTGAAAATGTGAGATCAATCAATGGCTTTGTATTCGGTGAACAAGTGTTGTGGATAGGCGGTGGAACATTGAGCTAGGTTGCGTCGGGAGTGAGGATGTACTCTTTGAGGAGACCTTATTAGATGAGCTCTTCCAGGTAATTCTGGAGGTCCAGTAATGGATAATTTTGTGTCCCTTGCAGTCATGGTAGGAGCAATATTCTTCTGATACGAAAAGTGAGGGATCATATCGGATTGGTCTCTGGCGCCTAACCCACAGCTGATCCTTAAAGGTGTTGATAACCTCGCTGATGGGGTGCTTCAACAGAGTAAAATGTTGTTCCATTGGATTTTAAGTTTGGAGCAGATTTGGTTAAATAATAGGGAGTACCTCTTTCTTGAAAGTAGGTTGCCCCGGGTTCAGATTTTAAGAGTGAGCGGAGGCTTCATGCCAAGACTTTGACTTTTCTCCGACATCACCATGATTCGCGGTATGGTTGAAGGAAGTCTTCATTGCTTACTCTAGCTTGATGTAGGACTGAGCTCGTGATAAGACCTTGCTCATCCGAGTGACATTGTGCCTGAGGAGGTGCTTGTATAGGGGGTGAGAAATTTGCAACCCCGCTGATGAATACGAGTGCAGAAACTTCTTCACCACAGTTTAGAACTTTGGCAAGTTAGCTTTGGAAGAAGATTATGTATGATATGAGGCTTTCTCTATGCCTTATCTTAATGGATAGGAGATGATGGATGTTCTTCTTGGCCTCCTGGAAATAGACGTACTGAGTGAGGAACTTGGTTACCTCCTCGAAATTGTGGAGAGAGCGAGGCAGTAGAGAGTAAAATCAATCTGATGCCACCCCTTTAAGAATGGAAGGAAAGGTGATGCACAAGTGCAGATCATTGCAGGAATAGATAACCATCTTGTCTCGAAAATATATGATGTGTTCAACAAGGTCACTCACCCCCGGAGTAATAGTCGAAGGTTGAAGTTGAAAACTTTATCGGGAACTCGCATTTCAGGATGTCTTCAGAGAGGGGGGAGTCAAAAACTTTGGCAACTGAAGTCGTTGGGTGGCCTTGCAGTTTGGCTTCCACAATCTGTCTCTGAATCAGTTTGTCGAGGACTCAGAGGTCGGGAGATTCTCCAACTTCAGGTTCACTTTTTGACTGTGTTGATGATTGGTTATTCTGGAGGATAGTGATTTGAGCCTGAAGATGATCGTTGAGCCGCCTCAATGTCTCCTACTCACAGATGACATTCTCACGGTCGAGAGCCGCCTACTCCTGATAGTGATCTAATTGGGCTTATTGTTCCTTCATCTGCTCTTTCGTATCGGTGAGCATCTGTAGGAACTGGTCTTCATGCCACTGCGGTGGTCGGACACTGGCGGTTGCTCTCTAAGCGAGGAGCCGGTGTTCTCGATGGAATGTGGCTGATCATTGGCTCATGAAAGGGTTATGCTCCCAGCAGTTGTGATGGCCTTATTTTTGGATGTTATGTCGTTGATGGCTCGCTTTTTTGAGGCTATGGTTGATCTAGAAGAGGCATTTTTAGAAAGATTTTTTGGGGTTTTTGTAACACCCCGTTCCTGGAATACGTACTTAGGTACATGTTCTGATTTTTTGATTGTATTTTTGATTTATTTTTCATATTTATTTTTATTATATGATTATTTTTGCAATTGTTTTGCTTTGGATCTGGATTTGTGTACTCGGAGTCAGTCCTAATCTGAACCGGGGACCCGATACCAATGTACTACTTGATTTAACCATTCTGGTTGTCAGATTTGACTGATTTTAGTTTCAAACATCTTTTTCTAATATTTTAAATTTTCATGATTTTCTAGAATTTTTCTGAATTATTTTGAAAAATCTTTAAAATCTGCATCGATCAGTACCGTTGATTGATTCTCGATTTTTTTTAAAAATTAACAATAGAGTTAAATTTCTATAAATTGTTTTCACATTATCCCTTAAAATTATATTTACTATCTTAATGCATTTTTGGGGATTTTTTTGAATTTATTAAAATTCGACCGGATTTGATGTCGGCGGGTATCGATGGTTAATTTCAGGATTTTTAATTTGAAATGAAATTGAATTTATTTAATCTGATTTCACCATGATATTAAGTATAATATTCTTCATTTTTGAGTATTTTTGGAGACCATTCTGAGATACTTGATTTTCGTGTGATTCCGGTATTTTTCTAAAGATTTTCCGCATCCGCAACCGAATCTGGGGAATCCACCATTCCAATTATTTCTACTTTTTCTGCCAATCACTTGTTTCCTTTTTTCCTTTTCTTTTTTCCTTTTGTCTTCCTTTTTCTTCCAGCAACTTTCAAATATTCCTCCATTCTTCTAAAACTTTTTAACTTCTTCCTTCAAAATATCTCCTCCAAAATATCCCAACCCACCCTTATTTCCTCTCCCATCGCCAAGGCTGGCCAAGCCACCTCACCCATTCACCATTTCACAAAAAAAATCCTAATCCTTTCCTTTATCCTTTAAACTCCAACTCTAAAACAACTCCAATTCCTTCTCCTTTCACCTTCATTTCTCAATTAAAACCCCATAACCACCAACTTCTCCAACTCCACAACAACTACAATTCCTACAACACGTTACCATCATCTTCTTCTCCTCCATCTCCTCCCAATTCACCATAAACACTAAAAATCCATCATACTAATCCATCTCCATTTCCATCTCCTAAAACAATTCACCACCACCAAATCTCTCCACAAAAACACCACCACTCCTCCACCTCCAAGGTCGGTCTCTACCCTAAGCTCAAGGCGGCCATACTTTCTCCAGCAACATCTCTGGTGACCACTCCGGCGGCGATTCCGGTGACAATTCCGGTGACTACTTTACCATCTTCACCAACATTAACATTTCCACCATGACAACTCCTCCTTCACCACCCCTCCTATACTTCTCTCTCCATCACCACCATCTTCACTCTCACCACCATAACATCACCCCCATCACCTTTACTTCAACCTCCAACATCACCATCATCATCATCTCCTTCACCTTTCTTTTCTTACTCCATCAAAATCCAACTTCTCCAACACCACCAACTACAAACACCATCTCCACCACCACTCTCTTCCACACTCTCTCTCCCCTCTCTCGCCAAGGCCGCCACCTCCTTAGCCTTCTTAGGAGGCCGGCGCACTACCCTAGGGTCGGTGGCCATCAAGGGGCCAAGCCCCCTTCTCTTTCTCGCTTCATGATTTTCCTCGCCCGGTGTCCATGCGCTTAGCTCCCAGAGTCCCCAGCATTTTCCTCGATATTTGTAATTTAGGCGAGTGTTTTCCCTCGGCATTGTAAAGCTTGTATTGCATTTGGGTTGTATTTTTGTATCAATCCGGTCTGATTGTATGGGTATGGATGTGTTGTATCCTGTTGACATGTCATGACTTGTATTGGACTGTTATACTGTAATACTTTTAATAGTGTAGATGACATTATATTTATACATGGATGGTACTAACTATGCAGGTACTATACCCAACCTTCAGGTTACATGTTTAGCCCTCGGACAGCCTACGCCTGATGCGTAAGTTAGCGCATAATGCTTTCTGCTAACTCCGCCCGAGCGTAGTTACACCGTGTATGCAGCTTCTTCACGGGGTAACGTGGAGCGGATTACCGCCACCAGACCCCCATGCTAGCTTGACCACGAGAAGTAATGACGCCGAGCATGATGGCCTTTAGCGTTATGCTCTAGCTTCGCTCCAGCATGTCTAGCTCCGCTTGTTTGATCGCTTGCTATTATTGCTGCTATATTCTGTTACCATGTTAGCATGTGTGTTTGGTACTAACACTCCTGCTGATATCTACTTGGCCTTTGGCCCTACAGCTCTCAAGTTACATAGACTGTCAAGTCTCTCATCCACGCCTAGTAGGCGGGCCTAGCGCTCAGCGCTTTATTGCAAACTATGTCCGAGCGTAGTTACGCCGTGAGTACAGCTTCATCACGGGCGATGCAGAGCGGTTCGACTGCCACCACACTTGTATATTAGCCGTACCGTGAGCAGTAATCACGCCAAATATGATAGCATATAGCGTTGTATGCTAGTTTCTCTCAAGCGTTGCTTAGTCCGCTTGACTGTGCTTGGCTGTTACTCTACCACTTTACATGTTATCTCTTGATATGTTAACACTTATCGTACTATCACCTGACATCTACATACTATCACCTGACACATGCCTGTATGACTTGACATTGTCATATTAACACTTGACACCTATCATGCTTAACTCTTGACTCATGTTATCACATTAGGGGAATGTAATACCTAATCTTCTGATAGTACTCCTGTTATGCATATACTCATGATACTTCTGAACCTGTTATGTTCTTACTCATTCCCATAATCTGATAATTATGCTTAATAAACTATACAAAAGAAAACTTACATCGAGATGGGGAAAACTAATAAATATCGATGATTTCGTGTTTATAGTGGTCATAGGACTGAGGACTCGTGTTGGGGTGTCTTAATTCCCCATATGAAGACGCGTGTTGGGCGTCTTAATTCTCACTAGGTCGCGTCCCGGGCAGTGACGGGACCCACTATAAATATGATCCATCAATCATCATCAGTTTCCAATAACAATCTCAACTTACTCATATATGGATGTATGTATGTTGAAATGTACACCAGGACACATACCTAGTTATATGAATCGAGCGAATAATAATTATAAGACGCTAATAAGAGTTTAATAGGTTTTATTTGGTTTTATCGGCTTTAACGATTTTTATGTCGTTTTCCTAGTTTAGGAGATAGCTAGTGTTGCCATCTCTGCTTTACTTGCTGCTTCCCTGCCTGCTCAAGTATGACTGTGCTCACGACACAATTTTTAATGCACTTTATTTATTCGGATTCATGGACACACTTGTGCTTGTTTATGTTCGCCCAGCATTACTACTAGTAGGGTTGCATCTGACAACCCTTAACTTGTATGTCTAGATTTTGGAGCGTGGAGCATAGCGGATCCGTCCCTGGAGATCAGAGTGTCGCAGCGGAAGTGTGTTGATGCCCGTAGCTCTTTCCTCCCACCCCCTCTTTTGATAAGTTCTCGAGACTCCCCTTGCTGCTCTTGAGCACTTCTCAGCTTTGGTTATATATATTTTCTTGTAAATCGTACTTTTGTATCCTCTGATGATGTTATATTCCTATAGTATTGTATCACTCTCTGTGATAACTATGTACTTGTACTTTTCTGTTAGAATGTATATTACCACTGTGCTTTCGCACTTTGACTCCTGCCTATATATATGTGAGGGTTTTTCCGACCTCCATATATACGTCGCAATAACGTCTCCATAACTGCAGGATCGGGGCGTTACAGTTTTTGAGGAGAGATCTTGAGTGTAAGAATTCAGATCTCAATAAAGCATCATTTTGTGATGGTGATTTTCTGCTGCGAGTGATCATACGGTCGATCCACACCACAAACGAGAGTATGTATTTAAGTTATAAATCAAAATAATAAATACAACACAGAAAATAGATGGATACGTGATATTTTTAGTAGAAAACCCAAATTTTGAAAAGTCATGAGAAGGCGGAGGAGAAAAGTTCACTATAATTCGTCATATTACTGGAATTACAGATATGTATTGAAATTTCTTTGAGTTAGGATCGGATGGAAGGAAAAAATGGTCATCGTTCTAGCTGGAGAAAAAGGCCTATTCGTACTGAACTCCTCCTCCTCAGGCAGATAAGGCGTTGGCGAGATATGTGTAACTGCACGATTTCATGTGTAAATTTATTGTAACGGTCGCAATTGCTGACATGATGGTTGAGATTGCATGCATGAAATTTTATCATTATCCATAACTATCCACCTTGACCGCATATTGTTGGCCCAAAGGCCCATCACCCTAGTTTTGATGATGATCAACTCATGAAGTTATGTTTACTAATGATCTTGTGTTTAATTAGTGACAGATTCATTATCAAGATCTTAGTAGGTGCATAGCTCAACAAAGGATAATATGTCAAGATTTGGAGCTAGCACGGTGTGATCCAAGGAGCTTTTGGATCAAGCTTGGACCAAGTCAAGAAGATGAGAAGCCTGCAAGTGAAGACTTCAAGAAGATGAAGACTTGTGTCTAGGTATAAGATTTTGTTTTGTTTTTAGAGTAAAAATGTAAAGGATAGATAGTTGGTGGATTGCTCAAGTAGATATCACACACACACTCTTGTTTACTTGTCTTTTCATAAAAAGAATTTTCAGATTTAGAAAAGACTTTCATTTTGGAAAAACATAGTTTTGGTTTTTGGTATTCAAAGTTATATGTTTCAACCAAAACCTAATTTAGAGCTTTATGACAAAAACATAGATATTTCATTATGATTGTGTAGTGGATCATATCCATACACACTATGCTTTAAAAATATATCTTGTTTTTGTATTTGATGAAGATTTGGAAAAATATGTCTTGGAAAAATATGTTTTGGAAAATATTGTTTTGGAAAAACATTTTTTTATCTTGAGCCAATATTTCCATATTAAAAAAGAGTCCAAACTTTTATAACATTCCTTGATTTTGTGCAAGCATGTTTGTTTATCAAGTATATTGGTTAAAACTATTTTTGTAGATTTTTATGCATTTTATGGGATTTTATTTAAGCCAAAAAGACAAACTTTTTGATCCCAGAAAAATTGTTTCAGGCTTCAGCTAGTCGACTTATACTAGCTTATAAGTCGACTAACCCTGAAGTCGGTCGACCGGACCGGTCGACCGACGTGCACAAACGTGCACGCCTTTGTGTACTGGTGGTCGGTCAACCGTGCCGGTCGACCGACGTGCACAAACGTGCACGCCTTTGTGTACTGGTGGTCGGTCAACCGTGCCGGTCGACCGCTCCAGAGAGCAGTGCACTCTGGAAAGTTCGGTCGACCGCACCGGTCGACTGTGGCTCCAACGGTCAGAAATCCGACCGTTGGCGGTCGACCGGGCCGGTCGACCGGCAGTACTGACAGATCCCAACGGCTAGTTTTCTGGCAACCTATAAATTGGGGGTCTTGTCATTGTTTTGATACAAGATTTTAGGAGAGCTTTGAGCCAGTTTTTTCCAGACTTTTTAAAGGGTTTTCTCCACAAAATAGAGAGCAAATATTTCCTATCTAAAGGGAAGTTTTTATAAAGAGTGTGAAAAGAGATTTCTTGAGTTTTTCACCATAGTTCTTTCCTTACTTTCTCATAATCACTTGAGCTATCCATTGCCTTACCTATCCAGAGGATTGTGTTGTGAGAGTTTGTAATTGGTGATCAAAGTGTTGTAGATCACCAAGATTTCATTTTTGTACTTTGAGGAGACGGGCAAGTGTGCTCGTGGTGGTTTAGAGTTCTCGTGTGAACTCGGTGGTTTGAGGTGCGGCCTCGGTGAGCTAGTGAGCTTGCGTGTGTACGGGACTAGGGAGTCCGAGGGCTTGTAGGTGTTGCGGCACCGAGGAGAGATCCATTGGGATCTTGGATAGTGAAAATCCTTCGTGTGTCGAAGGCGGGGATGTAGAGCAAGTATGCTCGAACCTCGAAACATACCCTTGTGTTTGCGATTGCCATCTCTCTCTCTCTATCTCCTTTATATCTTACATAGTTTATATTGTCTTTACATTTACATGCTTGATATATGTTGTGTGCATAATTGATATATATACTTGCGTGGGATTGTTGCTAACACTTGTATTCAACCAAGAGAGCCAACGCGGCACCTCAACCCATTCAAGGGGAATCTAGAGGAGTTTGTCCAGAGCCCTTCACGGGGAATTCGGCAACACTCTTTGGTTATACGTGGTGTTTAGTGTAAAAGATTTAATTAGGTCATAATTGTTTTAGCTTCCGCATTATTTGCATCATTTGGCATTAAGTGACCATTAGATTAGCCATCACCTATTCACCCCCCCTCTAGGTGAACCTACAATTGGTATCAGAGCTTGGTACTCTAATTTAGGTCTAACAACCTAGAGTTAAAGATTCTCTTTTTAGGCTAATCACAATATTTTGTACACACACCATGGACTTCATGTCACCACCCACCTTTGACATCCTTAACATCAACATTTGGAAGGTTAAGATGTCATTGTACCTCAAAGCCTTAGGTTTTCATGTATATCTTGCCACTACTAATAATGCATATTCTTTAGATGGTAAGAATTTTGAGGCTAATGTAAAAGCCCTTCATGCTATCAAGTCAACCCTAAATGATGATTATTTATCTAGGGTTTCTAATGTTGAATCGGCTTTTGTAGTATGGAACATCATCACCTCCCTCGGCGAAAAAGATCTATACTATGCGGGGAGTGACTCGGATGTTGGAAGCGACACCTCCAACAAGTGCTACATGGTCCAAGGGGATAACCCCCTTGAGGTAAACTCCGAATCCGATGATGAGAACATGTCATATGATGAACTCACTTCATTTTGCCAAACAATCCTTGAGAAATATGACATGATTAAGAAAGAAAATAAATTTTGAAAAAACATTGCTTGCATGCATATAGAAAAAGATTCATTTAAATCTAACATTGCATGTTTAGAAAAAGAGAACAAAAATTTGAAAAAGAAATTTGATGCCATGCTTAATGAAAAAGATTCATTAGAAAATAAAATGGCATGCTTAGAAAAAGAAAATGAGTTTTTGAAAAATGAAAATGTTTCCCTCATGTCAAAATTGAATGATTTATGTGAAGGAAATATGTCTTTGAAAAATAAAATTGATTTGGTCGAAAAACAAAAAGAAGTTATTTTTCAAGAAAACATTACTTTGAAAAGAAAATTTGTTGAAAAGGAAAAAGAATTTGTTTCTAAAAGGAAAAAAAAAATGATTCTATATCTCACCATGCTTTACATGCCACCACTAATGAGATAAATATGTTGAAAAATAAAATAGATAGTTTGAGCTCTAATTTGAGCACATGTGCATTCAATCATACTAAATTGGAGTCAATGTTTTCAAAGAAACAAACTCCACACATTCATGCACATCATCATGCTTACGTTGCACAACATGATCACACACCTACACATAAGCATACTAAGGTGTACATATATACATATTGTAGCCGCAAAGGCCATTTAGCAAAGTTTTGTTATGATAATATTAATTCTCTAAATTTTGCTAATTATAAAAGATTTTGGGTTTCTTACAAGTCTAACCCCAAAGGACCCAAGCAAAAATGGGTACCAAAACCCCCACCCCATGTTTTTGATGTAGGTGAGGGATCTCTCAAGACGTGAGAGATTTGGTGCCTTGGTAGTGGATGCACTTGGACATGATGGACATACTTTTGGGATGCATCACTATCAAGGAGCTTTGGTGGGACAACCACCATGATTGGAGCTTTAGAGTTGGTAACACTCTCTAAACTCCTACTTTTATGTACATGCTTTTAATTTCATATATCATATAGCATGTTCTTGTTTTATGATTTATTGTGCTTCATGTGGTATGAACTAGTTTAAATGTAGATTTTATCAAAACTTGCATGTATACATGTACAAATAGTGAATTACAATTGACTCATATATGATTGAACTTCATGCTTATTTGTATCCATTATATGCATATGTATAGACTAGTTTTGATGATTCTCTTTTATACTTGTTTTTGCCTATTTTTATGCTTTACTTCATGTATATGTATTTTAAATTCAAATCTAATAAATATACATGTATACCCGTGAGTCTCTTGCCTTCATGCAAATACACTTGATAGACTCTTTTATATTTGGGATATGTATGTGTATTGTTAGGATTGGATTAATCATACATATACCATGAAGATTAGTGTTTTGATGAAAAATGATTTTTATATTTTTGTTAAAAATGTGACTTTTGAGCTTCTTTGACTATTTTCATAAAAATACTAGTTACATGATCGTTTAACACTCACACTTTTATTAAAAACATTTTGAGCCTTATAGACCATGAGTGCTTAAATTTTTATGTATCTAGTTATGATTATGAAAAACATAAGATTTGATATATTTGAAGGATCTTTAACTAGTTTTTCAAAAACAATTTTTACTAGTTATTTATTCTTCAAATAAGATTGTCACATGATTCTATTTTTCTCAAAATTTGATGCTTCATGTATTGAATATTAGTTTATATGTTAGTTTTGTCAACACTAGGATTTATACTTGTACATATCGTGGGCCACAAATAAATCTATCTATATTTGTGCTTAATGCTTATTTGAACCCATGAAATGTGCTTGTATTGCTTGGTTTTGATGATACATACATTTTTAAACTTATATTCCCACTTTTTGGATTTGATTTATGATCATGTGTTTTTCATTTCATGTATATGTGTATTTTGCCAAACTTTGAGATATACATGTATACCTCTTGAGTCATTTGCCTTTAATGCAAATCTATTTATATGGACTCAATTGTGTTTAAGAGATATGTATGTATACTTATTGTGTTGTCAAAACATACATATATCTTGAAATATAAATGTTGTTTTTTAATAAAAATTGTGTGATGATTTAAAGGAATATTGAGATTTATTGACATTTCATTTTGCCTTATTCCTTGCTTGAAGGATTTCGTACTAGTTTAAAACATTTTCATATTAACTAGTGCAATCTCTTCATATGATAGAGTATATGATAAGCTTACTCGTCAATTGGTATCATTGGATATTTTCAATTGGTATCAATATGATTTTTATATACTCGTATTTTGATTGTATGTATGAATGCTTTCAAATTTAAATTATATCAATTTCTATTGGTATTATCTTTTCATACATACATGTGATCTATTTGCTAAGCTTAATTTAACTTTCAATTATTCTTAAAGCTTATGCAATATGTTTTCAAGATTGATATCAAAATTAAAAAATATATGTTGATTTGATATCTCAAAATGTGAAAAGTTCAAAATTTTGTTTTGATAAAGAAAGATTCAAAATGTTTGATTTGTATTTCCTATATGCAAGGAGAGCTTAACATCTCTCTTACATATGCATTCATGTTGAGTATATTATAAATTGAGGAGCTTGACAACTCTTCTTTATATGATATACGTGTGTAGGGGGAGCTTCACATCTCCTCTTATGCATTATATAATATGTGTTATGTGAGTTAAGGCTTGTCATCCCTTCTTCATGTAATGCATATGTGTAGGGAAGCTAACTTAGCGTCTTCCTCTTCATGGATGTATATCGCATATAAATCTTTATTGATTAATTTGTATTACCCCTTCTTGATTTTTTTTGTTTTTGACAAAAGGGGGGAGAAAAATTTGTTTGATTTTATTTTACTTTGAACCCTTTGTTGATGATTGACAAAAAGGGGAGAAGTATTTGAGTGTATATGCATGTTTTTCATTGCTTAAGGGGGAGTAGTATTTGTCTTCCTTGTTATTTATGCATATATGTTTTGTTTTGCAAATAGGAGAAAAAGATTTATTTTGTTTCTTCTCCATCATTTGCATACATATTTATGAGCTTCATTGTCATATATTATTATTTATGTCTATGCATGAGTTAAGGGGGAGCTTCTTTGAAGCTTTACTTTAATCCATGCATATATAACCTCATAAGTTTTGTCATCATCAAAAAGGGGGAGATTGTTGGCCCAAAGGCCCATCACCCTAGTTTTGATGATGATCAACTCATGAAATTATGTTTACTAATGATCTTGTGTTTAATTAGTGACAGATTCATTATCAAGATCTTAGTAGGTGCATAACTCAACAAAGGATAATATGTCAAGATTTGGAGCTAGCACGGTGTGATCCAAGGAGCTTTTGGATCAAGCTTGGACCAAGTCAAGAAGATGAGAAGCCTGCAAGTGAAGACTTCAAGAAGATGAAGACTTGTGTCTAGGTATAAGATTTTGTTTTGTTTTAGAGTAAAAATGTAAAGGATAGATAGTTGGTGGATTGCTCAAGTAGATATCACACACACACTCTTGTTTACTTGTCTTTTCATAAAAAGAATTTTCAGATTTAGAAAAGACTTTCATTTTGGAAAAATATAGTTTTGGTTTTGGTATTCAAAGTTATATGTTTCAACCAAACCTAATTTAGAGCTTTATGACAAAAACATAGATATTTCATTATGATTGTGTAGTGGATCATATCCATACACACTATGCTTTTAAAATATATTTGTTTTTGTATTTGATGAAGATTTGGAAAATATGTCTTGGAAAAATATGTTTTGGAAAATATTGTTTTGGAAAAACATTTTTTTATCTTGAGCCAAATATTTCCATATTACAAAAAGAGTCCAAACTTTTATAACATGCCTTGATTTTGTGCAAGCATGTTTGTTTATCAAGTATATTGGTTAAAACTATTTTTGTAGATTTTTATGCATTTTATGGGATTTTATTTAAGCCAAAAAGACAAACTTTTTGATCCCAGAAAAATTGTTTCAGGCTTCAGCTAGTCGACTTATACTAGCTTATAAGTCGACTAACCCTGAAGTCGGTCGACCGGACCGGTCGACCGACGTGCACAAACGTGCACGCCTTTGTGTACTGGTGGTCGGTCGACCGTGCCGGTCGACCGCTCCAGAGAGCAGTGCTATCTGGAAAGTTCGGTCGACCGCACCGGTCGACCGTGGCTCCAACGGTCAGAAATCCGACCGTTGGCGGTCGACCGGGCCGGTCGACCGGCAGTACTGACAGATCCCAACGGCTAGTTTTCTGGCAGCCTATAAATTGGGGGTCTTGTCATTGTTTTGATACAAGATTTTAGGAGAGCTTTGAGCCAGTTTTTCCCAGACTTTTTAAAGGGTTTTCTCCACAAAATAGAGAGCAAATATTTCCTATCTAAAGGGAAGTTTTTATAAAGAGTGTGAAAAGAGATTTCTTGAGTTTTTCACCATAGTTCTTTCCTTACTTTCTCACAATCACTTGAGCTATCCATTGCCTTACCTATCCATAGGATTGTGTTGTGAGAGTTTGTAATTGGTGATCAAAGTGTTGTAGATCACCAAGATTTCATTCTTGTACTTTGAGGAGACGGGCAAGTGTGCTCGTGGTGGTTTAGAGTTCTCGTGTGAACTCGGTGGTTTGAGGTGCGGCCTCGGCGAGCTAGTGAGCTTGCGTGTGTACGGGACTAGGGAGTCCGAGGGCTTGTAGGTGTTGCGGCACCGAGGAGAGATCCATTGGGATCTTGGATAGTGGAAATCCTTCGTGCGTCGAAGGCGGGGATGTAGAGCAAGTGTGCTCGAACCTCGAAACATACCCTTGTGTTTGCGATTGCCATCTCTCTCTCTCTCTCTCTCTCTCTCTCTCTATCTCCTTTATATCTTGCATAGTTTATATTGTCTTTACATTTACATGCTTGATATATGTTGTGTGCATAATTGATATATATACTTGCGTGGGATTGTTGCTAACACTTGTATTCAACCAAGAGAGCCAACGCGGCACCTCAACCCATTCAAGGGGAATGTAGAGGAGTTTGTCCAGAGACCTTCACGGGGAATTCGGCAACACTCTTTGGTTATACGTGGTGTTTAGTGTAAAAGATTTAATTAGGTCATAATTTGTTTTAGCTTCCGCATTATTTGCATCATTTGGCATTAAGTGACAATTAGATTAGCCATCACCTATTCACCCCCCCTCTAGGTGAACCTACACATATGTGTTACATGTTTTTAACGTGGGAGAGGAGAGGCGGCGTGATTGCAGGCAGAGATCTCGACGCTTGTTCTTGCGCAGTGGACACAAAGTCGGAGATGTTGGACTGTAGGTTACCCTGGAGGGCGACGCCTCTGGAACGGAAAGTTTGCTTCAGGATGGCTCTGGGTGGCGGAGATTTGGATGTTGACTTGAGTTTGGGCTAGAGTGATTTTGAAAACTGTGGATGCTCTCGTGAGGGTCTGATGTGATGAAGGTAGTTGATTATTGCGGAAACTTTAAAAGGAGACCTCGTTACTTGGACACGTGTCAACATCTTGTTGAGGGCCAATTTTAACCACTTACTTGAGTTTTCATAAACTTTATACTTGCAAATAATTTCAAAAACTCATGAACATGTATTTGATTATACTTGATCCTTGTATCCATTGGATGAACCACTAATCAGATCACGATTCGATCAGTTGGCCCAATGATCACATAAGGTGTGCAAGGCACATGAAAATAATTTTATTTCTTGAAGTTGCATCCGTTAGAAAATATATGATATGCATTAAAGTTCGACCGTGCAGGAAAAAAAACAACATTTTTTTAGCATGTATCCATTGGATCGATTAGAAGATGTATTACTTTCCTAATAACATGTGTATCATATTTTCACTACTAAATTGGTCACAAAATTTCCCATATGGAGAGCTATTTGACAAGTCTGCCCAAGGTTCTTTCAATGAATATGGAATGTGATTTATTAAAAAAATGATCATTGTGGCTTAATTCCCTATTATCTAGCAAAAAGGAGAGAAAAGAAACTAACAAAAGATGAGAGATTGATATTAGTGGCATTATGAAAGTTTCCCCTCCTACATCTTTAGTAACTTAATTAAGTAGTATAATAATTATTATTAAAGAAAATGTGATGTCAATAATAAATAATAATAATAATACCAAAAAGAACAATGAATGATATTCAGTCCCCTGAGAGCTAGTGTATTCTAGACCAATCACTTAGGAGAGTAATATCTTGGACAAACTTATGCCCATAAAATTACAGAAACATTCTATCATTATAATCAAAAATAAATTTAATAAGAACATATTGATAAATTTGAGCTATTTGATGTGGAATATAAGCTGGGTTTGACAACAAGAGTTACAAGAAATGTAATATGTTTCATTCATTTGTTTGATCTTGTGCTAACAGTCATTCTCCTGCAGTGAAGCAAACGCATGGATGTAATAAGATACAGTCGAATGAACTTGATACAATGAAGCAAGTTCTCTGAGTTCCTTCCACAAAATGTCTCTGTAATATGGATCACACAAGTGTTTCTCTCATTTATCAGGAAATTGAATTTCTCCCAAAATAAAGAGTAAAAATTCGGAGATCAGTGAAGAGTAGCCAACATCCACAGCATTAAAATGCTGCCAAGTTTAACACGAGATATATACGTTCAAGAGACTTGGGCATGCAAATTTCCAAATATGATCTCCTTCTAGGATACAGACAAACAGTTTCACCAACCAAGTCGCAACTTGGTTCACGAGAGCAAACCATTTCACAGGCTGCACGCAGAGAAGCTGAGACTCATACCTGAAAGGATCAGGATAGACAAAGGGAAAAAAAAAACTGCTGGGGACATCTCTCTAAGATTGCGATTCTACATCAGGAGGAGTCGTCGTACTCTTCCAGTTTGGTTTGATTAGAGCTGGGGAATTCAAGCTACATTTCTTTTTCCCTTTTATTGTAATTTTATTTGGTTGTTTCTTTTAGTCCCATATCAGTTGTCATGGGATATCTCTGTTGATGTAGGCCTATTTAAGGCCAAAACTGGTATTGTTATTTTCAGTTTAGAATGAATGAAAATTGCTTTTAAAACTTTGTAGCATGTGTGCTTTGGGTGAGAAACCCTAAGGAGAGAATCCCGCCCGGTTCCTCATTATCTTCGTATCAGAGCTCAATTCTTGAATTCTTCCAAAATACAAAAAAAGAAAAATCCACAAAACCTATTTCTTTTTCTTTCCCTCATCCAAATATAAATCAAAAAAAAAAAAAACTAAACAAAACCCTATTTTTTTCTCTCCCTGTTCCTCAAACCCGCCTCCACGTCGTTCCCTCTCCCCTAATCTCCTTTTCAACAAAGTCGAGGACGAAGACACCATCCACCGAAATCGACGATGAAGACGCCATCCACCAAAATCAACTCCTTCGGGCCCCCCTGACAACTCCTTCGGGCACGCTCTGCCTCCACACCGGACTTCCACCGACTTCGAGATCTCCAATCGAAGCTCTGATCCTCGTTATCTCACATTCGACGAAGAGACTCCTCTGCCAACTACCCCTGCTGCCCAGGTCATCATCACCCTCTTCGACAGAGATCTCGACGACTCAATCCCACCGAAATGCTCCCTTGAGCACTCGCCTCCACGCCGCCAACTTCATCGACAGAGGTCACCCTGAGCCTCCATCAACGTCGTCGATCTCACTCCGTGCTTCAAGCAGCGGCAACGTCGAGATCTCCTCCCCGAGCCACCATCGACGTGATCATCCTCCCGAGATCTTCCCCCTTCGAGCACTCGCAGTCGACCGGCATCTCGATCTAAGCGCCACATCACCACTCCCAGCAACATCACTCTTCGAATTCGACTTCGATCTACATCTTGGAACCCATCAAGTTCTCTCTACGAAAACTGGAAGGACATCATCCTCATTTTTGACAGTGCTTCGAGAAGGGAAGGAGAAAATTTCTTCCTCCCTCACAATTTGCTCGATCAAGCGACGACGCCTCGATCTGCATCGACAACCAGATGTCTCCCTGGTGTGATTTATTTTTGATTTGGGAGTTTTGATTTGGAGTTTGAATGTGATCTAAGTTTCCGATGGTACAACATCAAACAACAGTTGTTATTTGGAGTGAGGGTTGAAGTTCTGAGTTGGGTGGTGATTCGAATCTAATTACAGCTGATCCGTGAACTACAATCTGAGGCCTGAAGCAATCTTAAGCATGCTAGTGCATTTTCGAGCGACCAGGGTCCTATTTGGACTTTACGATTTCCTAAGTAATCAGAATTCAGGTACAACTTCTCTCGACTAAAATTTTTAATACCACTTTAAATTTTGTCATTATAATTTCATCGCTTGTCTGCCGTCCGCATATAGTGAGCGTGTGTATCAGCTTAGCCCTTATTTGAGACATCTTAATATTAATTTAAGGACTGCTAATACATAGTGGATATAGACAGTTACATAGAATTAATATTTTACAAAATATTGAGGTCTAAATTGCAAATTCTTTTTTACATCAGTCTCTATTTTACACTCTTGAGCTTGCTAGCAAATTCATTCATCTTATTGCGCGCTTTATTTTACTGAATTGTTGCTGATCCTCCGCATGTTCTGCATCATCCTACACGATTGCATTAGTGCTTGTTAGTGGCATAGAGAAATTAATAGATTGCATTCATTAACATCTATATATATATTAAACAAAAAAAAAAAGAGATCATCATAAATTCAGCATTTAGATAAAAAAGGTAAGTAACTGTGCATGCGTACTCGTGGTGGTAAAATCTACGACCCTATAGAACCCAATACAGACATGAATCCTAATGCTTCTTCATCTGATATCACCTCACCAACAGATTACATGACTCTTGAAAATTTTAAAACTTTTGAGGAAATTAAGGCCCAAATGAACACTTTAGAGCAGAGAATGGATAGGTTGAAAGTGGAACGTCATGATATTTACTTGGCCTTTGGCCCTCAGCCCTCAGGGCACATAGACTGTCAGGTCTCTCATCCACACCTGGTAGGCGGGCCTAGCGCTCAGCGCTTTATTGCAAACTATGTTCGAGCGTAGTTACGCCATGAGTACAGCTTCATCACGGGTGATGCAGAGCGGTTCGACTGCCACCACACTTGTATATTAGTCGTACCGTGAGCAGTAATCACGCCAAATGTGATAGCATCTAGCGTTGTATGCTAGTTTCTCTCAAGCATTGTTTAGTCTGCTTTACTGCGCTTGGCTGTTCCTCTACCACTTTACATGTTGTCTCTTGATGTGTTAACACTTGTCGTACTATCACCTGACATCTATCATATTATCACCTGACACATGCCTGTATGACTTAACATTGTCATAACACTTGACACCTATCATGCTTAACTCTGGACTCATGTTATCACATTAGGGGAATGTAATACCTATTCTTCTGATGGTACTCCTGTTATGCATATACTCATGATACTTCTGAACCTGTTATGTTCCTACTCATTCCCATAATCTGATAATTATACTTAATAAACTATAAAAGGACAACTTACATCGAGATGGGAGAAACTAATAAATATCGATGATTTCGTATTTATAGTGGTCATAGGACTGAGGACTCATGTTGGGGTGTCTTAATTCCCCATATGAAGACGCGTGCTGGGTGTCTTAATTCCCACTAGGTCGCGTCCCGGGCAGTGACGGGACCCACTATAAATATGATCCATCAATCATCATCAGTTTTCAATAACAATCTCGACTTACTCATATATAGATGTATGTATGTTGAGATGTACATCAGGACACATACCTAGATATATGAATCGAGCGAATAATAATTATAAGGCGCTAATAAGAGTTTAATGGGTTTTATTTGGTTTTATCGGCTTAACGATTTTATGTTGTTTTCCTAGTTTAGGAGATAGCTAGTGTTGCCATCTCTGCTTTACTTGCTGCTTCCCTGCCTGCTCAAGTATGACTATGCTCACGACACAATTTTTAATACACTTTCTTTATTCGGATTCATGGACACACTTGTACTTGTTTATGTTCGCCACTTGGCACCAGCATTACTACTCGTGGGGTTGCATCTGACAACCCTTAACTTGTATGTCTAGATTTTGGAGCGTGGAGCGTAGCGGATCCGTCCGTGGAGATCAGAGTGTCGCAGCGGAAGTGTGTTGATGCCCGTAGCTCTTTCCTCCCACCCCCTCTTTTGATCAAATTCTCGAGACTCCTCTTGCTGCTCTTGAGCACTTCTCAGCCTTGGTTATATATATTTTCTTGTAAATTGTATTTTTGTATCCTCTGATGATGTTATATTCCTGTAGTATTGTATTACTCTCTATGATAACTATGTACTTATACTTTTCTATTAGAATGTATATTACCACTGTGCTTTCGCACTCTGACTCCTGCCGTATATATGTGAGGGTTTTTCCGACCTCCATATATACGTCGCAATAACGTCTCCGTAACCGCAGGATCGGGACGTTACAGTTTTAAGGGAGAGATCTTGAGTGTAAGAACTCAGATCTCAATAAAGCATCATTTTGTGATGGAGATTTTCTGCTGCGAGTGATCAGACGGTCGATCTACACCACAAACGAGAGTATGTATTTAATTTATAAATACAAAATAATAAATACAACACAGAAAATAGATGGATACACGATATTTTTAGTAGAAAACCCAAATTTTGAAAAGTCATGAGAAGGCGGAGGAGAAAAGTTCACTATAATTCGTCAGATACAGGAATTACAGGCATGTATTGAAATTTCTTTGAGTTAGGATTGAATGAAGGAAAAAATGGTCATCGTTCTAGCTGGAGAAAAAGGCCTATTCGTACTAAACTCCTCCTCCTCAGGCAGATAAGGCGTTGGCGAGATATGTGTAAATGCACGATTTCATGTGTAAATTTATTGTAATGGTCGCGATTGCTGGCATGATGGTTGAGATTGCATGCATGAAATTTTATCATTATCCATAACTATCCACCTTGACCGCATATGTGTTACATGTTTTTAACGTGGGAGAGGAGAGGCGGCGTGATTGCAGGCAGAGATCTCGACGCTTGTTCTTGCGCTGCGGACACAAAGTCGGAGATGTTGGACTGTAGGTTACTCTGGAGGGCAACGCCTCCGGAACGGAAAGTTTGCTCCAGGATGGCTTTGGGTGGCGGAGATTTGGATGTTGACTTAAGTTCGGGCTAGAATGATTATGGAAACTGTGGATGCTCTCGTGAGGGTCCGATGTGACGAAGGTAGTTGATTATTGCAGAAACTTCAAAAGGAGACTTCGTTGCTTGGACATGTGTCAACATCTTATTGAGGGCCAATTTTAACCAATCCACTTGAGTTTTCATAAACTTTATACTTACAAATAATTTCAAAAACTCATGAACATGTATTTGATTATACTTGATCCTTGTATCCATTGGATGAACCACTAATCAGATCACGATTCGATCAGTTGGCCCAATGATCACATAACGCGTGCAAGGCGCATGAAAATAATTTTATTTCTTGAAGTTGCATCCGTTAGAAAATACATGATATGCAATGAAGTTCGACCGTACAGAAAAAAACAACATTTTTTAGCATGTATCCGTTGGATCGATTAGAAGATGTATTACTTTCCTAATAACATGTGTATCATATTTTCACTACTAAATTGGTCACAAAATTTCCCATATGGAGAGCTATTTGACAAGTCTGCCCAAGGTTCTTTCAATGAATATGGAATGTGATTTATTAAAAAAATGATCATTGTGGCTTAATTCCCTATTATCTAGCAAAAAGGAGAGAAAAGAAACTAACAAAAGATGAGAGATTGATATTAGTGGCATTATGAGAGTTCCCCTCCTACATCTTTAGTAACTTAATTAAGTAGTATAATAATTATTATTAAAGAAAATGTGCAAAAGAACCATGGACAATGTCAATAATAAATAATAATAATAATAATAATAATAATACCAAAATGAACAATGAATGATATCCAGTCCCCTGAGAACTAGTGTATTCTAGACCAATCACTTAGGAGAGTAATATCTTGGACAAACTTATGCCATAAAATTACAGAAACATTCTATCATTATAATCAAAAATAAATTTAATAAGAACATATTGATAAATATGAGATATTTGATGTGGAATATAAGCTGGGTTTGACAACAAGAGTTGCAAGAAATGTAATATGTTTCATTCATTTGTTTGATCTTGTGCTAACACAGTCATTCTCCTGCAGTGAAGCAAATGCATGGATGTAATAAGATACAGTCGAATGAACTTGATACAATGAAGCAAGTTCTCTGAGTTCCTCCCACAAAATGTCTCTGTAATATGAATCACACTAGTGTTTCTCTCATTTATCAGGAAATTGAATTTCTCCAAAAATAAAGAGTAAAAATTCGGAGATCAGTGAAGAGTAGACGCCATCCACAGCATTAAAATGCTGCCAAGTTTAACACGAGATATATACGTTCAAGAGACTTGGGCATGCAAATTTCCAAATATGATCTCCTTCAAGGATACAGACAAACAGTTTCACCAACCCAAGTCGCAACTTGGTTCACGAGAGCAAACCATTTCACAGGCTGCAGGCAGAGAAGCTGAGACTCATACCTGAAAGGATCATGATAGACAGAGAGAAAAAAAAACTGATGGGGAGACCTCTCTAAGATTGCGATTCTACATCAGGAGGCGTCGTCGTACTCTTCCAGTTTGGTTCGATTAGAGCTGGGAATTCAAACTACATTTCTTTTTCTCTTTTATTGTAATTTTTATTTGGTTGTTTCTTTTAGTCCCATATCGATTGTCATGGGATATCTCTGTTGATGTAGGCCTATTTAAGGCCAAGACTGGTATTGTTATTTTCAGTTTTGAATGAATGAAAATTGCTTTTAAAACTTTGTAGCCTGTGTGCTTTGGGTGAGAAACCCTAGAGAGAGAATCCCGCCCGGCTACTCATCATCTCGTATCAGAGCTCAATTCCTAAATTCTTCCAAAATACAAAAAAAGAAAATCCACAAAACCTATTTCTTTTTCTTTCCCTCATCCAAATATAAATCAAAAAAAAAAAAAAAACTAAACAAAACCCTATTTTTTTTCTCTCCCTGTTCCTCAAACCCGCCGCCACCTCGTTCCCTCTCTCCTAATCTCCTTTTCAACAAAGTCGACGACGAAGACACCATCCACCGAAATCGACGATGAAGACGCCATCCACCAAAATCAACTCCTTCGGGCCCCCTCTGACAACTCCTTCGGGCACGCTCCGCCTCCACGCCGGACTTCCACCGACTTCGAGATCTCCAATCAAAGCTCTGATCCTTGTTATCTCACATTCGACGAGACTCCTCTGCCAACTACCCCTGCTGCGCAGGTCATCATCACCCTCTTCGACAGAGATCTCGACGACTTCATCCAACCGAAACGCTCCCTTGAGCACTCGCCTCCACGCCGCCAACCTCATCGACAGCGAGGTCACCCTGAGCCTCCATCAACGTCGTCGATCTCACTCCGTGCTTCAAGCAGCGGCAACGTCGAGATCTCCTCCCCGAGCCACCATCGACGTGATCATCCTCCCGAGATCTTCCCCCTTCGAGCACTCGCAGTCGACCGGCATCTTGATCTGAGCGGCACATCACCACTCCCAGCAACATCACTCTTCGAATTCGACTTCGATCTACATCTTGGAACCCATCAAGTTCTCTCTACGAAAACTGGAAGGACATCAACCTCATTTTTGACAGCGCTTCGAGAAGGGAAGGAGAAAATTTCTTCCTCCCTCACAATTTGCTCGATCAAGCGATGACGCCTCGATCTGCATCGACAACCAGACGTCTCCCTAGTGTGATTTATTTTTGATTTGGGAGTTTTGATTTGGAGTTTGAATGTGATCTGAGTTTCCAATGGTACAACAGCAAACAACAGTTGTTATTTGGAGTGAGGGTTGAAGTTCTGAGTTGGGTGGTGATTCGAATCCGATTACAGCTGATCCGCGAACTACAATTTGAGGCCTGAAGCAATCTTAAGCACGCTAGTGCATTTTCGAGCTACCAGGGTCTTATTTGGACTTTACGATTTCCTAAGTAATCAAAATTCAGGTACAACTTCTCTCGACTAAGATTTTTAATACCACTTCAAATTCTGTCATTATAATTTCATCGCTTGTCTGCCGTCCGCCTATAGTGAGCGTGTGTATCTGCTTAGCCCTTATTTGCGACATTTTAATATTAATTTAAGGACTGCTAATACATAGTGGACATAGACAGTTACATAGAATTAATATTTTACAAAATATTGAGGTCTAAATTGCAAATTCTTTTTTACATCAGTCTCTATTTTGCACTCTTGAGCTTGCTAGCAAATTCATTCGTCTTATTGCGCCCTTTATTTTACTGAATTGTTGTTGATCCTCAGCATTTTCTGCATCATTCTACACGATTGCATTAGAGTTTGTTAGTGGCATAGAGAAATTAATAGATTGCATTCATTAACATCTATACATATATTAAACAAAAAAAAAATCATCATAAATTCAGCGTTTAGATAAAAAAAGGTAAGTAACTATGCATGCGTACTCGTAGTGGTAAAGTCTACGACCCTATAGAACCCAATACAGATATGGATCCCAATGCTTCTTCATCTGATATCACCTCACCAACAGATTACATGACTCTTGAAATTTTAAAACTTTTGAGGAAATTAAGGCCCAAATGATCACCTTAGGGCAGAGAATGGATAGGTTGGAAGTGAAACGTCATGATGGAGCTCGTAATGAAGAGCGTCAACTTAATAATCGTCGAGAGGAGAAAATAAACAGGAATTACAATCGATACGATAAGGATGAACATTACTTAAAAAACATCAAAGTGGACGTATTGAACTTTGACGGCCGCTTAGACCTACAATATTACCTTAATTGGGTAATGAGTTTAGAGCGTTATTTCAAGTGGTACGAGATGTCCCAAGAGCGGCGAGTCCGTTTCGCTGCCATGAAACTGGTAGGACAGGCGGGACAATATTGGTCAAATGTTGAAAGACTGATAGCACTAAGGAGGCAAGAACTGATCCGAATTTGGGATGAGATAAAGACTAAGTTAAGCCAGAAGTACCTCCCGATTATATTTCAGGATCAACTGTTAGACAAATGGAGTAGGCTGACTCAAGGAACTCGCTCTGCTACTGAATACATTGAGAAATTTGACGAGTTTTTGACGTGATGCAGCGAGTTTGTCGATGAATCTCCAATGGTAACCCTCTCCAGGTTTAGGTCTGGCCTGCGTGATGATCTCTGTAGGGAACTCTTTGCAAGAGGTGTTATGATTTAGAACACGCCTATCAGATAGTTCGGACTTAGATGCGTCTCAAGGATCTTACTATCAACGAGGTTCAGATTATAAGAGCCAAGGCACTCGAGCCATCTCTGGACAGTCCCAGCTCAAACCCAATCCTAACAGTTCGGCCCAACGGGAGATCTCAAGGGTAAAGGCCCAGTCGAGAGCGTGCCACGAACCAACCCCCGCACCCAATACTTTAAATGTCAAGGATATGAGCACGTAGAAAATTTCTGCCCAAGTAAATCCAGAACCCTCTTTTTGGATGATCAATCAAATGAGGTGCAGGACGAACCTCAAAAGGACATTGTATTCGTAGGGAATGCGAGCAGTGATTCTGAGAATGACTTAGAACAAGAGGAAGTTCTTAGTACTATCAGGCATGTTGCTGTCGTTCGATGTACCCTCGCTCAACCTAAAGATATGGTTGACTGACGAAGAACCTCGATCTTCCACATATAGATAAAGATTGGTGAGCAAAATTGTAAAATCATTGTCGATAGTGAAAGTTGCATAAATGCTGTGTCATCTAGTTTGATTTCAAAGATAGGATTGAAGACGGTCCCTCACCCTAACCCGTACAAAGTTACCTGGATTAACACAGCATCGATGGAGGTGAACGAACGATGTTTTATACCTGTGCAATTTGCCACCTATAAGGACAAAATTTGGTGTGATGTAATAACTATGGATGCAGGACATGTGATTCTTGGTCGGCCTTGGTTATTTGACATGGATGTAACTTTGTAGGAAAATTCAACACTTGTACTTCAACTATGAAAGGCAACGGATCAAACTAATTCCAAGTCATCCCAGATCCAAACAAGAGAAAAAAAACCAGTGGGCACAAGAAAAGAAAAGAATCTCAACTTAATCAGCCCTAAAGAAATTGAACAAGAAGTGATTAGTGGGGCACAAGTCATCGTTTTGGTTGCTCGAGAAGTAGCGAAAGAGTCTCATGAGACGATTCTTCCTGAAATGGCCCCTACTATCACGAAGTTTGCTGATGTGTTTCCTAATGTTCTCCCTGATCAACTGCCACCGATGCGGAACATTCAACATGCAATTGATCTAGTTCCGGGAGCCACTCTAGCCAACTTGTCGCACTATCGGATGAACCCGATGGAACATGCTGAATTACAAAGACAAGTTGAAGTGTTATTGAGTAAAGGGTTCATACGAGAGAGTTGCGCGGTCTCCGCACTGTTAACGCCGAAGAAAGATGGAACATGGTGTATGTGTGTGGATAGTAGCCGTGCTATCAATAAAATAACGGTAAAATACCGTTTTTCAATTCCCATGTTGGATGATATGCTTGACATGATGACTGGTGCTACTATCTTTTCAAAAATAGATTTGAAAAGTTGTTACCACCAAATTCGAATTCGATCGGGAGATGAATGGAAGACAGTCTTTAAAATGAAGGATGGGTTGTACAAATGGATGGTCATGCCGTTCGGTTTGTCGAATGCTCCAAGCACTTTTATGAGAATGATGACACAAATATTGCGACCCTTTATCGGAAGTTTGTAGTAGTATTTTTGATGACATCCTCATTTATAGCAAATCAACAGAGCAACATTTGGACCACCTCACGCAGGTCTGTGTAGTTTTGAGAAAGGAGAGTTTATATGCCAACCCTAAGAAATGTACTTTCTTACCGACCAAGTCATTTTCCTAGGAGTGGTTGTCTCTTCACAAGGCGTCTCTGCAGATCCCGATAAAATTAAAGGTATAGTAGAATGGCCAGAACCACGCAATATTCGAGAAGTGAGGAGTTTTCATGGGTTAACCACTTTTTACAGACATTTTATTCGAAACTTTAGTACCATCATGGCCCCGATTACCGATTGTTTAAAAAGGGAGAAATTCGAATGGACTAAAACTGCTGCCAAGGCATTTCGGAAAATCAAAGAGAGATTGACAGAAGCTCATGTTATGAGGCTTCCAAATTTCACGAAAGTTTTTGAAATTACTTGTAATGCCTCAGGCATTGGGATAGGTGGTGTTTTGCGTCAGGAAAAGCATCATGTTGCCTATTTTAGCGAAAAATTAAATGATGCTAGGCAACGATACTCCACCTACGATAAGGAGTTCTATGCGGTAGTGCAAGCCCTACGTTACTAGCGCCATTACTTGTTACCGTATGAATTCGTCATTTACTCAGATCATGAAGCCCTTAAATATCTCAACTCCCAAAAGAAGTTGAATTCGAGGCATGGTAGGTGGGTAGAATTCCTTCAGGATTACACCTGCGTCCTCAAGTATAAAGTCGGGGTAGAAAATAGGGTCGCTGATGCTCTTAGTCGTCGTCGCGTTTTACTTTCTGTCATGAGTACGGAAGTGGTTGGTTTCGAGAAGATCAAAGACACTTATGAGTCATGTCCTGATTTTGGAAATATATACATTGTCTTAAGGGATAGTTTGACTCATGATATTATTGGTTTTCTTCTGCAAGACGGATATTTGTTCCGCTCTCGTTTATTGTGTCCCTTGCACCTCATTGAGAGAATTTCTGGTATAGGAGTTACACGCTGGGGGTCTTGCTGGACACTTTGGACGAAATAAAACTAGAACATCGTTTTTATTGGCCAAGCTTAAAAAGAGATGTTGCAAGGCTTGTTAGTCAGTGTCGTACATGTCAACTCGCCAAGCAACGAAAACAAAACACTAGTCTCTATACTCCCCTACCAGTTCCAAACTGCCCTTGACAAGATGTTAGTATGATTTCGTATTGGGTTTATGGAAAACCGCAAGAAAGCATGATTCCATACTTGTTGTTGTAGATCGCTTTTCCAAGATGACTCACTTTTTGTCATGTTTCAAAACGTCGGATGCATCTCGGATTGCTTCGATTTACTTTGATGAAGTTCTTAGGCTACATGGGCTACCCAAAACAATTATTTCAAACAGGGATGTTAAATTCACAAGTTATTTTTGAAAACCCTGAGGCATAAAATGGGGACTAAACTTCAGTTTTCTACTACCTTTCACCCACAAACTGATGGACAAACTGAAGTAGTCAATAGAAGTCTTGATAATCTGTTACGATGTTTAGTGGGTGAAAATCTTAGAACATGAGATCTTATGTTACCTACTGCTGAGTTTACATACAACAGTTCTGTCAATAGAACCATAGGGATGAGTTCATTTGAGGTAGTGCATGGTTATCAACCTAGGCAACCTATAAATTTAATTCCTATGGCACCCCATCATACTAGGATGTCTGAGTCAGCTGCATCATTTGCATCTCACATTCATGACTTACATAAGGAGATCAGCAATCAAATTCAGAAAAATAATACAAACTGTAAAGCTTATGCAGATTTGCACAGAAAAGCACATGAGTTTAACGTAGAAGACTACGTAATGGTTCGGATTCGACCGGAACGGTATCCTCCTGGTACCGTGAAGAAATTGCATGCACGTAGTGCGGGACCATTCAAAATTTTGAAAATAATTAATTCAAATGCATATATAGTAAATCTCCCACCAGATTTTGGCATTAGTCCCTCTTTTAATATTGAAGATCTGATTGCTTATAAAGGGCCACATTTTTCCCTGATAATCTTTTATTGGATGAGCCTTCCCATGAGCCAATTCTGAGAAACCCTTATTACCTCCTCTTCCCCAAATACATCTCACCCATATGGCAGAACAGATTGATGAAATTATTGATAATCAGATTGTCTCTACTAGAGATGGTGGTTACCACAGATTTTTAGTTCATTGGAGACTACCTGATTCTGATAATACTTAGGTTAATCGAGAGGAACTCCAACAGTTGGACCCTGACCGTCTGGAGCATTATGAGAGCCGAGGAGGTTCACATTCGACAGAGTCAAGTTTTCCCCAACCCCAGGGAATGACAGGAACATCTCTTCAGGATTGCGATTCTACACCAAGAGGCATCGTCGCACTCTTCCAGTTTGGTTCGAATAGAGCTGGGAAATTCAAGCTACATTTCTTTTTCCCTTTTATTATAATTTTTATTTAGTTGTTTCTTTTAGTCTCATATCGGTTGTCATGAGATATCTCTATTGATACAAGCCTATTTAATATAGGCCTATTTAAAGCTAAGACTGGTATTGTTATTTTCAGTTTTAGAATGAATGAAAATTGCTTTTAAAGCTTTATAACCTGAGTGCTTTGGGTGAGAATCCCTAGGGAGAGAATCCTGCCTGGTTCCCTATCAAAAACAGTTCCCAAGGATAAACATAACCCAGAAACATTCGGTTTCTTTCAAACATATCAATTGTATTTGTTAATCAAGATCCACACAGACCGCAAAGATAATATCGGCATGAGTGCTATTGATTACAACATCTCACACAGGTCAGGAATTGTACTAAAATCTTACACGAGTCCAACGTAAACATGAAAGCAATATAAGTAGTGCAGTTTCTGCCCACAAAATTAGTACAAAGCAAGTAGCGATCATCTTTTTTGAATCCATATTTCTTGCGCTCGTAGAACAGGTCGGTTTTTGCACTGCCGAGGTTGACAATCTTGGGGCAGCCATCACGATCTTTCTCTTGTTGTGTGCACTCCTTACAGTAGTAGGCATCGGAGATGCCAACACCACCACAGATGACACACCGACCCTGGAACGACCCATAGTTGCACTCGTCACACACCCTCACCAGAGTGCAGGGCCGCACATATGAGTCGCAAATCACGCACTTGCCATCACACTTCTCACACAGACGCCCAATAGCTATCCCTGGCTGCTTCCGGCACATGATCAGATCTGGATGGTGCTTCGCCATGACTCTCTGGCAGGTGCTAGTTTGTCAGGTTAGCCTGCACCAAAGAAATCTTTCAATTTCTATAACAGTTGACAGAGAGGACCGGTAAAGAGGATATACCTGCTCACTACAATGAAGCATTTAATTTAAATATCAAGGTTTATTATATAATAAACCTCAGGAGAAAAAGGACTAACACTGCACAACATCAATGATCAATAGTTATTGATAAGTAAGCAAAAGATGAATAATGGTATCACCAAAAGGAATACAAGCTAAGATTCAATCACACAATCATGTTAGGCAGCAACTTGAAGAACCACTGTTATTTACGATCCAACTTTTTTTTTGTTTTTTTTTGGTGGTGGGGGGTGTGGGGGGGGGGGGGGTGTGTGTGGGGTGAAGACTAAATCAAGTGGTGTCTTTTCACTGTTTCTAGTTTCTTGTCAATCCAATTTCAGAATGCACATAAAATGGATAATCAGTAAGTAGATTTATGACATATGGTTCAAAGTAAAAGAGAAGTCAGCTCACACCAATCCACACACACACACACTGAGCAGAGGGTGGGGTTAGGTTGGCAGCTATTTTCGAAAGATTTGGAGCTGAATCCTTCTGGTTAGAATTCTAATAGGCCATTCAAATAGAAGATCCACTCTGATAAAATTGATTTGGATCATTTAAACTGCCTCACACCACACCCACACCGCCTCACACCCACAAACATGCCGCACGCACGCGTGTGGGCGCGCGTGAAGGTTCACCTAGAGGGGGGGTGAATAGGTGATGGCTAATCTAATGGACACTTAAAGCCAAATGATGCAAATAATGCGGAAGCTAAAAACAATTATGACCTAATTAAAACTTTTACACTAAACACTATGTATAACACAAGAGTGTTGCCGAATTCCCCGTGAAGGGCTCTGGACAAACTCCTCTAGATTCCCCTTGAATGGGTTGAGGTGCCGCGTTGGCTCTCTTGGTTGAATACAAGTGTTAGCAAACAATCCCAAGCAAGTATATCAATAAAGCACACAATGTATATCTAGCATATAAAGATGAACAATAAACACATGCAAGATATAATAAGAGACAAAGAGAGAGAGAGAGAGAGAGAGAGCAATCGCAAACACAAGGGGTTTGTTTCGAGGTTCGAGCACACTTGCTCTACATCCCCGCCTTCGACACACGAAGGATTTCCATTATGCAAGATCCCAATGGATCTCTCCTCGGTGCCGCAGCACCTACAAGCCCTCGGACTCCCTAGTCCCGTACACACGCAAGCCCACCGGCTCGCCGAGGCCGCACCTCAAACAAGAAGAGTTCGCACCCAAACCCTAAACAACCACGAGCACACTTGCCCGTCTCCTCAAAGAACAAAGAAAAGATCTTTGGTGATCTAAACACTTTGATCACCAATAAAAACTCTCACTACAACACTCCTATAAGATGAATAGCTCAATGGATGCTCAAGTGTTTGTGTGAGAAAAACAAGGAAGAGATGGTGAAGGAAAACTCAAAGAATCTCTTTTAACACACTCTAAATAAAATCTTCCCTTTTGATTGGAAGTATTTGCACTCAAATATGTGGAGAAAACTCTTTTAAAAGGATGGGAAAAACTGGCTCAAAGCTCTCCTAAAATCTTGTTGCAAAACAATGACCATACCCCAAATTTATAGGCCAGAAAAATATAGCCGTTGGGGTCTATCAGGCCTGCCGGTCGACCCGTCCGGTCGACCGCCAACGGTCAGAAATCTGACCGTTGGAGCCACAGTCGACCGCCCGGGTCGACCGAGCAACTGGAGCAGAGAGTCGAACTCTCTGTCGGTCGACCCGTACGGTCGGCCGAACTTTCCAGAGAGCTCTGCTCTCTGGAGCGGTCGACCCGTACGGTCGGCCGTCCTCCAGTGCACAAAGGCGTGCACATCCGTGCACGTCGGTCGACTGGTCCGGTCGGCAGACTTCAGGATTAGTCGACTATAAAGGTAGTAAGTCGACTTATCCGAAGCCTGAAACAGTTTTCTGGGATTAAAAAGTTAGTCTTTTTGGCTCAAATAAAATCCCATAAAATACATAAAAATCTACAAAAATAGTTTTACCAATATACTTTGATATACAAGCATGCTTGCACAAAATCAAGGCCTGTTATAAAAGATTGGACTATTTTTGTAACTTGGAAATATTTGGCTCATGATGAAAACTGTATTTTCCAAAACAATATTTTTCCAAAACATGTTTTTTTCAAATCTTCATCAAATACAAAAACAAGATATACTTTTAAGGCATAGTGTGTGTGGATATGATCCACTACACAATCATAATGAAATATCTATGTTTTTGTCATAAAGCTCTAAACTTGGTTTTGGTTAAAAGATAAGTATATGAGAAACACCAAAAACCAAAATAGTATTTTCTAAACTAGAAAATCTTTTGTAAAACAAAACTATTAAGAGTGTGTGTGCATGGTATACTTGAGCAATCCACCAACTACTCTATCCTTTACATTTTAACTAAAACAAAAACAAAATCTTATACCTAGACACAAGTCTTCATCTTCTTGAAGTCTTCTCATCATCTTGACTTGGTCCAAGCTTGATCCAAAAGCTCCTTGGATCACACCGTGCTAGCTCCAAATCTTGACATTTTATCCTTTATTGAGCTATGCACCTACTAAGATCTTGATAATGAATCTGTCACTAATTAAACACAAGATCATTAGTAAACATAACTTCATGAGTTGATCATCATCAAAACTAGGGTGATAAGCCTTTGGGCCAACAGCGCGCGCGCGCACACACTCTTTATACTTTCATAATATGGCAATTCTACAGTTTAGTGAAATAAACAATCAATATACTGTACAATGACTTGTATAAAATTATAACAAATAGGATATATTTCGTATAACAACAACAACAAAACCTTTATCCCAACCTTTGGGGTTCACCTACATGAATCATTTTTTATATAAAAAGGTAGAAAAATATAAAAATAGAAAAGAAATAAATAAATAATAGAGATGTGTTAAATGTTATACAGAAAGAGGAAGAACCATGCTTACTCACACAAAGCCGTAAAATGGCATGACTGATTGATAGCTTGTCTTTTAGCATATGCAAAAAAAAACATAACTTATCCTACTATTAGGAACATGTGGGTGTGTGTCTGTATTTATCAGTGTGCATGTGTACGTACATTTGCATTTATGTAGTTTCTCTTTATGCACACACAAACAGACACATATATCCATATAAAATCTGCGATGATGTTGATGTGCCTTCATGTCCTAGTTTAAAGAATAACTCTGTCAATCAGTCAATGGCGTGTTGTGTTCATGTCCATACTTCTTGGCTGGCTTTGTTTTTCCCCTTTTGCAGTCCACCAACAGATATAATCAATTTTATAAGAACAATGTTATGGAATGTAATGTTATGGAATGTGCTGTGTTGTTATACAATTGGGCACATGCAACATATAGCGCACACACATTATACCCACACATGTGCTTGGATCCATTTTAACAAAGAAAACAATATAAGCAAGAAAATGCCCCCCAAAAAAAATCCTAAAAACTCAATAGAAATACAAAATCAAAGGAAAAAAAAGAACCTTGTAAAAAATCTGAAATGCCCCGCAGTGCATAATAATGAAAAACTTTATGAGCACAGATGATTTATGCGTAAAGAGGGAGAAAAGAAAAGTACATAAACAACTAATTAATTGCAAGTAACAAACATGCCTACACCAAAATTAATAGTTATGAAGAGAGCAAAACATGAGCATATAAAATATGAAATAGTAAGACATCATGACAGACATGATATTTCTACAAACATCCATGTCACCAAGTCAAGTGTGAACAACAAATAAATCATACCAAATGTTAACCAATAAATCAGACCAAATGTCTATCAAACAAAATGACACCGAAATTGAACATCTAACAAGTAATAATAAATAATAGGTTAGTAACCAAATGACACAAATGGCCTTTAATAATAAGTCGACAGATCAGTTTACAGGCCTCAATTACACAACAGATCTTGTATGTATAATACATATGTACCGCATATTTGGTTTTTATGCACCATATAAGGTAATGTAATGCAGCTTTTCCATATCAGCTACATATTCCGTGGTTAAGAAAAGTGCAACTGATGACTAGGCTCCAGGTACTACAACTGAAAGGTATAGATGTTGGCATTGTTGGGTCAGCATCACACCAATTTACATATTATTAAACACCCACCATTATTTTATACCACTTAATGCATATAGGAAAATAACCTCCAAAACATTAGAATTCTTTGGTTTCTTCTTTTGATATTTCAGAAGCTCGAAATTAGCATTTCAAAAGATTTAGTCACCACTAACAGGGATGGATATCGTGTGCTATACAGCCCACGATCGGCCTCACAGGTCAATTCTTGTTAGCAGAGTTGCAGCACAATATTTTCATCGATACCACTTTGAAAGCAGAGGTATAAAGATGGAGAAGTAAACAAATTAGGAGCTATGACTGTCTGCAGCTGCTGTTATAATATAATTTTAAATGCTTGAAACTTCTACCAGTAATAATGACTCCAAGATCCAGTGACTTGAAAACAGCTATTGAAGTAAATGCAGGACATAAAACTATAAATAGGATAGATGGTGTCAGAGGGAAGTAATTTGAAGAGTTGGTGTGGAACATTAAAGTACGAAGACTGTTAAGATTATTGAGCATGTTATAATAACTTGTTAACCTTTACTATTGTATAACATATTTTTCCAGTAAACTGATGGAAATTTTAGATATCTGCTTGAGCAGTTAAATGATGGTAAATCCTGGATACCTACATACAGGAGGAAATTGGAGGAAAACAAAACTTGATACTATGGCTTCTATCCATAAATCCAATAGGAAAATGGTAACGACACGCTGGAAGACAAACTTGATGGCAAAATCAGAAATTATCTCATATTACTATGTTCATGTTGTTTCTTCTCCAGCCTTCTTTTCTGATAAGACATCATTCCTGCAAGCATAAACAAGTGAGATACTTGCTTTTTTGATCACCTCTTACTACAGGGAGAATGCACAACAATGGTACCTCCTCTAAAAAAGAGGTTTCTTGGACAGCTTCAAGCCGACAACTCTCGTTACTAAAAACATTGCTAGGATGTTTGCCATTAGATTCAAAAGGCCTTGTACACACAAGCAACGGAGAGCATACAAAGGCTTTGGAATATAATTCCGAGCCTCTGAGTGAGGGGTTACCCTCTTCTATTCTAGATCTGGGTACCTAAGAGCGGTGAAAGCAGGAACTCTGTAACAGATGTGTTGTAACTGCTGGATCTGTCCAAATTCTGTTCAGTTCCTATAAGTTCGAGGAGATTCCCAGTTGGTCATTCGGCAGCTCACTAGTGAATGGCGGTAGTAAGATAAGCCAAGACAAGAAAACTCGATCACATATAAATGAAAGCTGAAAAATAACTTGTTAACCTTACTAATTACTATTGTATAAGAACATATTTTTCCAGTAAACTGATGGAAAAATTAAGATATCAGCTCGAGCAGTTAAATGATGGTAAATCCTGGATACCAACTTACATGAGGAAATTGGAGGAAAACAGAACTTGATACTCTGGCTTCTATACATAAATCTAATAGGAAAATGATAACAACACTATGGAAGACAAACTTAATAGCAAAATCAGAATTATCTCATATTACTATGTTCATGTTGTTTCTTCTCTAGCCTTCTTCTCTGATAAGACATCGTTCCTGCAATCACTAACTCTCTAAGGAGAAAATAGAATGTAACGAAGTCCTTGTTAATCTTCACACAATTTTTGCCTTGTTTTTCTGAATTTACAGTATTTGGATATACAAAATGTGAAATTATCTCCCTGGCTTCTTGATAAGATGTTCTTTCTTGTATTCTTTTTATGATACCAAATTATTGATTATATTAAAATTGATCGGAGGGTGTAATGATCAACAAGAGAGTTTCTTTAGTTCTAAAAAGACTCTTTTTCCAGTTTGTTTCTTTCAATTTTCCTCAACTTACATAAAAAATAGTAATTGCCACCACCAACCCCCTCCCCCCTTTTCTTTCTAACCCCACCCACCACCCCCCCTCCCCCCCCAAAAAAAAAAAAAAAAAACCACCACCACCCAACCACAATAACATACAAACAAATAAAAACAAAGACCACCCACCCACTAGAGCTACACGACCGATGGTAATGAAGACAATGAAGAGGAGCTGCCAAGCTTAAATTGAAATGAGAAGAACCACATATATACATGATTAACTATCAACAACTATTCCGGAAGCTAAACAAGCTCAACAAGGGAAATTAAAATTGGCAGATTCAAATCATGATTCATAAGAAACCATCATTGCTTCATTTATTTCATGTTTGTCCCGAGTGCATTTAGACATGAAATAAGTTATGGAAATTTTTCAAGCTACAAAATTCCCCCCTTAGTAACTGGATAATAATGAAAAGACACCGGCCTTCTTATTAAAGAGAAAAAGGAAAATAAACATGACAACCTATCAAGAAAACCAGAAAGCAAGAGCAAGGCACTTGCACCGAAACTATTGAGGCAAGAGAATCTTATTGAAAGTTGTTTTCATTAGCTTTCTAGACACTTGAATCCCTTTTTCTCCTTGATTCTGTTTCTTCACCACCATGAACCCAACTCTATTCAAGCATGATACTCTTTTTACTCATTGACCACAATGACAAACAAACCTGAATTGGATGAACACGACTAGAATTTCTTGTTCCCATAGTGAAGATCTCTGCCCCTAAATAGAAATTTCTTGACAAAAATTCCAATCCCAAAAACTGTCAGGAACTATCTATAAGTCACAGACTTCACAACCTTAGTTTCTATTTAAAGGAGGGTACACTTCATTTTATTATTACATGAATTTCAGTCAACAGTTCACATTAGTTGATTAGTCATTTTCTTTTGCTTGCATTGCAAAAAAGTGTTCGACTCATGCTACTATTAATTGATTTACATTTTGCGACCCCTTTACTACGAGAAAAATTTACAAAGAATCAAGAATTTTGTATGAGGTTTGAATAAAAAGAAAAAAAAAAATGTCCCCATGATTGCTTTGAACCAATGACCTTACAAAAAAAAAGTTTACATCACCCTTGTTGAAAAAACTACTCCCTCCGTCCTGAAATAGTAGTGTCTTTTTTGTTCAAATTTTTGTCCCAAATTAGTAGTCCATTTTGAATCTCAATGCTACTTTTACCAATCCAAATACTACTTTTACTACTTCCAATATAAAGGTGGAGTAATACCCTTACTTTTTCTCTTTATATCAAAAATGCCACTCTCTATAACAAAAAGTGTTATTGCCCATGCAAGGGCAAAATTGGAAGAGGAAAAAAATTGAGAGTCAATCAAATTTTCTTAATTGACGTGCCTAGTCAATAAACAACCAGAAAAAATGGACAGGGAATAAGAAACAGGATTAAAAAAACCCCTAATTTAAACCCTCAAAACAAAAGAAGAAGAAGAAGATGGAGGAGGAGATGATGAGAAGTACTAACCAGAGGAGGATTTGCCAGTGGATATCATCGACAGCACTAGATATCGCTGACGATTGCTCCCCTCTCAAGCCCTAGGTCAAAATTTGGGAATGGGACCTCAAGCCCTAGAACCTGAATTTGGGAATTTTTGGGTTGGATGGTGAATGGTTTTTTTTTTGTTTAAACAACTGCGATTGGGTCAAATCTCGACCAAGAACCCGAACTAAGGTGATGTGATGCCGTGGAACCCAGGATTCTTCATTAAACAACAGGGTTTTGGTCAATTCTGGATGAAAACCGAGACTAAAATGAGGTGGCGCGGGTCAAACCGGGTCAAAACCAAAACTGAAATGAGGCAATACCCCTATTAAAAGCAAAAATTCTGAGAGCATAATCAGTAGTTTAAAAGAGAACACACTGAGTAATTGAAATAACACGAAAAGGCATTTATTAAAAAAACCTATGTAGTAAGCAAATAAGCGATAAATGCATGTTGCATGCTATTATGACTTATATCTTCCTAGGTGTATGTAAAAATTTTAACTAAAATGAAAAAGATATGCGATCATGTCTGTTTCTCTCCATGATTAGCATTTAAAGAGCAACCTGCACATCTGACCGCAGCAAATGTATACAGGTGGCACAGAGAGAGAGAGAGAGAGAGAGAGAGAGAGAGAGAGAGAGAGAGAGAGAGTGTGTTCTCAATGATAGATATAGTTAAGTCATCTCATGTGAGCATAACCATCAGTAAAGAAGCTTATTTTTGTAAAACAGCTGCATAAACTTAGAATAGGCAAAAACTAGTTTTGATCCTTTTTTAGAAACAAAGAGAACTAAATAATCTTCTTTTTCTTAATATGAAATTTATCCTACTGACAAAAACTAGTACAATTGATCCTTCCCAGTTCTTTTCTAAAAATGGACAACACTATAACAAACACAGACATAAAAATAACTAGAGAAGGATAAACAGTGAAATACTATAAACTTTAAGAGAGCTTAGGGAGATTCATTTATCTTCATGTGTTTCTGTTTCACTTGCACAATTTTCTTTTTGTCTACGAGAAGAGTGACTAATCAATCATGTTTTTTAGCTGATATTCCAGCCATTATAAACCATATCAGCATGGATAGTCGTTCCATAAATGAAAACTTTATAAAATGCAAAGCTTTAATATAATTAGGGAGAAAGATAAGGTGACATGTTAAACCTATTTATCCACATGGCTGGTAATGAGGGCTTGGCTCTCTGGGTGTTATTATTGTTTTATGGATTTCTTATGCCTTTAAACTTTGATAGGAAGCCCTATTGTTCTCTCTCCCCTCTACTTTCTCTCGTAGTATTAGAGTATTTTCTACTTTCTCTCAAAGATAAATGAAAGTGGAGAAGTTTTTAACTAAGCACTGTAACTATCTTATCTTAATGACCCCAATGATATCTAGCCCCACCTCCCCCCCCCCCCCCCCCCCAAAAAAAAAAAAAAAAAACCCACCTCCAAAATAAGTTTTTAACTAAGTGCATGCGCGCGCGTGTAAGATAAAAAATGGCGTACCCGACACAATCCAACATGACACACATGTTCAATTGGCCATCCACATCAAACACTATAAATTTGTAAACAATTATTCACCTTAAAAATATGTCAAGATGAAGCATGTTATATTCTACTTTCACAAAACTAATTGTTCTATATATCATTTTACTAAGATTAAGTTTCTTTCATATATACATACACTTAAATAAGTTAAGCATACATATGTTCAGAAGAAATATATGTATAGCGTTGTGTCCTCATCTCAAATTTTAGGTAATTGTCATTATTTTGACACATCATGACTGTATCGAGAAACCACAATGGATGTACGCTTTGTGATGAACAATTTTTTTTTTTTAGAAAAAGATTTTTAAGCTTAGAAAAAATAAGTTTGATTTTGTCCTGTATATACTATCTGTAGTTTCCTATTCTTTTTCAGTCTACCTCAATGCCCTTCTATCTAAGGGCATATAGTTTAACTCTATTGCCTCCCTCAAATTATTTATTTTCCAAAATACTCATGCATTGCCCTACTCTCTATTCACGAGCAATGTCTGATCCTTGAAGTAGGTCATGGCTAAGGAAAAGTTCACAATCAATTTACCATGGACGTCATAAGTTTGGTGCATGTGTTAGTATTGATTACCGCTGCATAGTGCCGAATTTTAAAAATTTAAAGTCTTGGCATGCTAAAACATTTATATATTAATTATTATTTATGTATGCATAGCAGCATATATATTTCTTCAAGATAAAAAAAGGACAGAAGGGAATTGTATCGAGACCTATAAACTTACGCATTCTACCTCGATTGAGGTAAGCTACTGATGACAAGAAATAAGATAAGTAATAGTTCGCATGATCAGGACAACGAATTGAAGTAAGATGCTCGAAGAAGAAAGTTCCTCGTTCACCCGCACTATGTGCGAAGAGGAAAACACTCCCCACAAAAAGGAAATGGAGGGGGCAGATGCAATAAATCAAAAAAGCATGTCCAGAGCATTGGAGAAGGATATCACAACTATTCGTTCGTTAATGCAAGAGCGAACCTTTCAAGTCAAAATGTAAAAATGGCTCTTTCTGTTCTACATATGCTGGTTTTGCTTACTAATTAATTTATTGCAAGTTCTTTTTGGCACAGCTTGATGTGGTCCTCTTTGCTAAATGAAGAATATCCCGAGCATACAAGTCCATACCTACTTACACTTTCTTATGCTTTCCCTCTTTCATACGTCCTCACACACAAACCCTTTCCTGGATAAATCCATCTGTAATTTTCACTGAGAATGGTGCCCATATATCATATTCCTTCACCAATTAATCAACATTGTTCCAACTATAACACTTTATAAAGCTTTCATGACACTGTTCAATGATTTCAATCTTGGCTATGCTCAATTGTATTAGGTGACAGGGCTTAATTTCTAAAATGAAGAGCATTAGGCTATATGGATGTAATCTTATGTGAACTTTCCTAAAGATACCATCACACAGCCATTTGAAGATACTTGAAGGAAGACCAATATAATCACAGATACATAGTTTTCTCTTCATGGATTATCTTGCTTATATAATATGAATTTAAAAACTTTAGAATTGTACAGTTGAATATAATTGGTGTGGATAGTTAGTGGTTTTTCCACTTCCATTACAATCCTCTAAATGAAAGATTATCCACTAACACCAATGCCTCATTCATATTTTTATATCTTTCCTATTGTAGTCAATTATCTAACAGCAACAAGTGCAGGACTCTAATAAATCGTAAACACAATTGAGTTATTAGAGTAAATACAGTACTCAGTTTCTAATTTCTAAAATATTATACTCGTCCTTATCACTTCAACCGACTAGCTTCTTGTGTTTGATTTGTCCATCTAATTCGGTTATTGGAGCTATTAAAGTTAAAGAAAATTAGAGAGAGAAAAAAAAATGAAACCACCAATAGTCAGTTCCACCCAATGTTACCTGGTACATGGATACGCGGCACGAAATGGGAACGGAAAACATGAGTTGCCCCAATACGTGGTACAATGGAGGTAGCATTCTTCAGATCACTTAATTGGAACAAAATACGTTTATCGAAACACAGAATGATTTTGAGATTTGTTTGTGTGTGTGTCACGTAGGCACACCACATATCTAATTAAACGTAAAATAATCAAAATATATGTAGGCACACCACATATGGGTTTCTTTTCCTCAACCTTTGCATATAAGGGTTTTTTTCCCTCTTGTTTCATTACTTTATAATTCATTTATATTCTGGTTCGCCAATTTACCAATCTGTATAGCAAACGTACCCGATTGGGAAAGTCCGATCCAAGATGAAAATCATGAGGGGTTTGGCGAATTTGGTAACCCTGGTTCTACCACCAACAAACAATGCAACTCAACTCAAATAGAAGGATTTAATATCAAGATCATCTCCAACGTCTATAGAATAGAGATACTGAGTCGACTTGGAATCTATAAAATATTTGTCAAATTCAAGATCAATGCATCACAAAAAACCCTAATTTGAAATCCAAAAGAGTTAGAAAAAAGAATGACGGAAAATAAAACTCACCTCAAATCGAGTTCTCTGAGGAAACTTGAGCTTGATTCCTTTGTCTACCGAGAGCCGATCGCCACAGAGAGAGAGAGAGTCTCGGTTTGTTTTCAAGGGCTATAAGTATAGGGTTTTTGAGGGAGTTTTAGAAAATTTGGAAGAAAAGGATGGATGTGCGTCTTTAAATCTTTTCAAGAGGGTTTCTAGAAAACTGAGGCGAAGAGTATTTGTACTTACTGTTTTGAACAGCCCTGCGCATTTTGAGAATTTTCAAGGGGTATAAATTAAAGAAATGATTGTACACAGATTCGGATCCGAAATAGGCTGAACATGGTAGTTCTTTCTTCTCGTTTTCTTTTTTTTCTTTTTTTTCCACCCCCACTAAAAGCCTATACCGACTCTAACTTCCTAACCTTTAGATTGTTAAAATGAGTATAAATTTGATTTTCGTGTCTTTCAAATAGGTGTGTGCTAGATTAATTGGACTAGCATCTTATTCTATTTATTCTAATGGAAATTTTAACTAATCCATTTATTCTCACCCTTGATGATTAATAATATTCAAATCTTTGGATAGTAAATACATATAAAAGCAAAAAAAAAATATTAATTATTTGTTTTAATTTTTATAGCAATTATGTTTGATTTCTCAGAATGTGCAGTTGGTGTAACTCTTTAGTTAGATAATGTGTTATATATTTCATACTAATTATTTTTCTTTTCTCTTTCTAATGTTAAAGAATTTGTCACTTAAAATATAAAAGAAAGAATAAAAACAAGCAAACAAACCATATTCCTTATTTGCAAAAATCCCAATCTACAAGCCCTTGATGCATGTTCATTTTCAGTTAGCCATCTATTGAAGTATTGATATTTTGATATAGTGAGAAATCCATGCTTCTAAAGGTTACATTCTTAATAGACCTTTTTGTCTTTTCTTCTTATTTGTTTAAACATAAGAAAATTAGTATATCATTCATTACTAATTTTTATCTACAAAAATATTTTATTAATATTAAAATTATGGAATATTGCTAAAATTAAATTTGAAAGGGTATATATGCAAAGGGTATTTTTTTCATATTTTAATTTTTTTGACTACAAGGATATAGTTACAAGATATTTAAAATTAGAAGGTATACAGAGTTTTCTGAGAGGTAAATAGAAAATAACTAAGTTTTGGAGGGTACATACGCAAAAACCTTTACATATATTACTATATTAGTAATCACCTGGTTAAATATTTGTCATTTGTAAATGTATGTTTTCCCAATTTTCAGTATGTTTTTTGGTTTTTGCCCGTTTGAAAATGTTAATTGCCACCATGCACCTTACACATTTAAAAATAATCATTACCTTTTGTACATAAATTTGCAAAAATACATTTGATGTACAAATATACAATTAAAGTTTTATATAACACATGCATATCTTGATGGGGATACAACTGATGCACACACTCGCTCACACAATGAGAATGAAGATAAAAAACACGAGAAGAGATTTAGAAAGAATCATTTTCAATTAATTAGAAGCCTACATCTAGCTCTCTCCCCTCGGCTACACAACTATAGTCAAGCCTCCAACTAAATAGGAAAGTCTCTTTCATACATTATAGATTTACAATAGTCATATACAGCATACATGCACAATTACAGGGATAACTGGTAATATATTTTAATACGGTCTTCACGTTAATGTAAAGTTTGAAATTAAAAACCCTAACATGCTACAAGCTGGGTAATGCAGAACTAATTTTAGAATGAAAAAAAGATAGATTTTGATTAATTCGAAAATCGGCACCCAGGTGATCTCTCATCTACTCCACAAATCAGCATGCAACAGATTCAAGAAGCAATGCAAATAAACATACAAAGCAGAAAGGGGTTTAAATTGACTTCACTAAATTGTCCAACCCAGTAGTCTAGTTAGCTCTTTATAAGTCTCATACAAGGAACTCCCTCATCCTAATTGATGTGGGACTAAGAGCAAATAGAACCGAACCTAATAAATAAAGAAAAGAGCCTAACAATAAAGAAAATAGTCAAAAACAATAGAAAAGAGTTGCGCTTCATGCACTCGTAAGTCCTCTATGTTCCTGAACCGGACAAACTCCCATCAATGGGACTATAATATTAAAAAAAATTCTAAAAACTCTTTTGGGATTAAGCAAATGTTTATAGAGAGAACATATATATACAAACTGTCTAGCTTAAAAAAATGAACAACAAAAAGGTTTTGGAACTTTTTTAGTAGCAAAAATGCCCACATTAAAAAATGGCAATAAACACAATACAATAATTTTTATAACAATGGCCCATGAAGGTCTCGAACCTGCGACTTTTGCGTTATTAGCACGACGCTCTAACCGAGTTAACATGCAATTTGGCAAATTATTTAAAGTTAATAATAAAAATTAGCAATAGGCACCAACTATCCTTTAAATTGTAATCTTATTACCTTGTTGACAATTTTATCCACCAAATCTATAATTAATAATCGTTTTCCAAGCTGTTGAGTATAAAGAATAAAATGGGCATAAGATACATTCTACCTGTTTGTGTTTGGAGTGCATAAATCGGCTTAGGAATCTAAAACCCTCACTCAGATTCTCTTGAATGCTACATTCACACTTAATGAGAACATGATTGTAGATCAAAATTTTCAAAAGATCTCTACTCTTCCTCCTCATTTTTTGATCCTTTTCTTTTTCCAAGACGAGTGCCATCATACCATCACTACTCACTAATTGTTCATAAAAAGTGCATATTTTAGTCACATTTTCATGCTTATTTTTTATAAAGCACTGCTATTTAATTATTTTATTGTTTAGTAATGTGCAAGCCTCCATAATTCAAGAAGCCCAACAGAAGCCCAAATGCCCACAATTATCATGAAAATAAAGATTAACTAGGAAGATAAAAGAAGTTTCTATTCTATCCCACTTAAATTTGAGTTTTAAATTAATTTAATTTAAAATCTAGAAGAGAAAAAGGATAGAACAAGATAAATCCTCATCCCAATTGAAGATGAAGCGGACTCCTATTCAAATTCTGGTTGCTTGCGCCACAAGTCGAAGATAAAGGGGAGAAAATTTGAATTTAACCCGGATTTAGAGAAAACTTAATCTCCAAGTTATCTAGGAGATCAAAATATTTCAAAATTCGGGGACTAAATGAAGATTCTGAAGATAGATCTCCAGATAGATGGACGAGATGAAGCCACGCGCGTGCTTAGACTCCACAAAAGGTCGTGGAAACCCCAAAAAAGTCGCGAAAATGCGGCTATCTAGAGGACTTGTGCGTGGAGTTTTGGGGGCAGTGTTCATGTGGGACTCTACTTCTCAAATCTCCTATAAATACCCCTGAAGAGCAACAGAACAAATGCATCTCAGAAGCTCAAGCTTAGGATTTTCTTTAGATCTATTTTCTTTTCCGAATTTTCATTGTAATTTTCAAGTTTCTTTTACTTTGAAGAAGATTTGTAAGAAGGAAAAGCCATTGTAATTCGAGGTGACAGATCAATACAATGTGCTTTTGTTCTTTTCATATCTTTTTTGTTATTTATTTGTTTTTTATTCTTCATTTTGCCTCTTTATTTCATGCAATCTTCTTATTCAAACACCATGCTTTGTTTCTTTTCCACCATGAGTAACTAAATCCACTTCTCATGACTTACTAATATCATCACCATGGATCTATAGTATTGAATACAGAACCCAATTAATTTTCATGCAAACTTAAACCTTCGTTTTATCTTGAAGGCACATGATTATGATAATTAGGTCAACAACTCACTAGTACTTTTTAACTATTTTTCTTAATCTATACTTGACCAATGTCTTGATATTTTAATGTTAAATTTTAACTAGTGCTATTTCAATTAGAACCTTGTTATTTGTTTTATGTGTTTTACTTGAAACCTAGGATAGTCTATCATGTTTAGGGTTTAGCGTGAAGGTAATCTCTAGTTGATATTTTTGTTTATGGTGGTAGATTATTAGTAGGTTGTGATCTTTCTCTACATTGACATTAAAACCAAACTTCTTTCAACCAATCTCTTTTTTTAAGTTCTCCAAACAAAGGTGTTAGAAAATAACAATACCGAAATGCTTCTATCGCATCTCTCCCTGAGGTTCGACCTGTATAGCCCTCGCTACACGGTTAAATTGCGAAGATTCAAAGTCAAAACCAATCACATACATTTTTATATTCTCTGTATTCTTTTTGGCAATCAAATTTTGGCATCGTTGTCGTAGAGGGAACGGTATACATTATTTTCTAACTAAATTCTCTCTGTTTGTGTGTACAGAGACAGTTACAAGAAGTTGGCATCTACAAAGGATTAAAAGTACTTCATAGCATACCCAAGAAGGTAGAACACTAGAGGTTTCAAGTAAGTCGCGCAAACACGACAAGCACCGCACAAAAGCGCCAATCCCAGTGAGTTAGGGTTTCTGCTTTCTTCTGTAGTCATTGAATCTGAGCTTTGCATATGTTGCAGTTGTTAGATACTAGTGTAACTTATCTGGACACTGTTTCTAACAATAACAATAACTCGTGATTAAAATTTAAAATACGGATAGGCTTTCATTTAGGCATTCGTCTATTTCTATTTTCAATTTTCAATTACTGTCAAAGGGTGCTAGGGATCGAGGTAAGTCTGCATAGCATCTAAATTTGGAAACAACAAGATAAGGTGGGGAAGTCATTACCCTCTCTTGGCCCACAAACATCTCATTTGCACTCACAACTAAAATTTAATCTAAAATTTGAATAGACGTTGGCCTTAAAGACTTCTCGGACTCACTAGAAGATTGACTTAAGGAGAAAGTTATTCGAATTTGATTCTTATCAAATCGGTGACTAGGTAGGAGATTGAGAGGCGAAACCTCGAAGGTTGATGATGGCATAATTAGGCCCGTCTTTGACGGATACCTCCTACCGATCTTGCCACCTACCTGGCCGATTAACTCGTGGTCCGATTCGGCAATATACCTCCGCGGATAATCTAAAGTTAGGAGTCGTCTAGGTCAAAGTCTACCCTAGAATAGGCTTGGTTGATTTTGACTTTGACTTTTTGGTGTGATCTTGTTTGCTATTGATTATGTATGTTAGCTTGGTCGAGAGACCTAGCTACTTCTAGATTAACTAGGAACAGTTCACCACCCAAATCCAATCCACACATGCACAACCATTATCCTTGCAAGATAGGTTCTATCCTATTAAGACATCTCTTCCATCTTGCATCCAACTTTCATCGGTTGGTAACAACAATTTTGAACTTAAGCCTCAATTTATCAACACACTCCCTTAGAGTCCGAAGATGCATATTTCTTCATAAGAGAATTTGAGAAAGTGTGCCAAATGGTGAAATTACCCAACCTTGTAAACAATGCTATTAGGTTGTGATTCGTCCCATTTCCCCTTAAGGACTTAGTTAAGAAATGGCTCTACAGCTTGGAGGTCGGATCTATCACATCGTGGGACAATTTTGTTAAGGTCTTCTTAAAAAAGTTCTACCCTACCCGCAAGACCGCCCTTATGAGGAAAAACATAACGCAGTGCAAGCAAGAACCTAACGAACCGTTTTGAAAATATTTCGAACGTTTCAAAGACCTTCTTGTCCAATGCCTTCATCATAGCGTAGAGAAGTGGCGGCTATGCCAAATTCTCTACGATGGTCTAGATTATCAAAATAAGACTCTTCTTGAAACCATATGTGGAGGGAAGTTCTTGATAACGATGAAAACGAAGGGTGAAAAATATATAAAGATCTAGCCGAGAAAACCCTACAATGGGAACCTACCAACGAAGAGTTTAGGACTGTAAACACTATCTCTTCAAGAAGAGGTCTCCACTCGATAGAGGATTCCATAGCAACTGAGCTAAATTCGCTAACATTATGCGAAGACTAGAAGCCATAGAAACTAAGGAGTCAGTTCCGGTGAGCAAAGTCAGCTCAACACTGCCCCCAATGGCGGGGTGCACTTACTGCCAAACGATGAATCATGTGTTCGAAGAATGTCATGTTTTTCTTGCCCATCAAACGTTGCCCGAACCCATGAACGCAGCCTTTGCAAAGCCCATCAACAATCCATATTCACAAACCTACATCCCGGTAGGAGAATCATCCAAATTTCTCATGGGCCCAAAACACCAACTGATCAAGCAAGGCCCAACTTCTCCAATAATTTCCAACCATCCCATTATCAACAAAATTTTCCCAATCAAGTTTCACCACCTTCTTTCCAAAATTAATTATCCAATATGGAAAAAAAAAGTTGGATACCTTCAACAAGACCCAAGACACACTGATTCAAGCCATGCTTAGGATAGAGAACAATCAAGTCAATCAGCAAGCTAATCCAATTAGTGAAAGACAAAAAGGAACTCTTCCTAGTCAATCATTATCGAACCTAGAAACTTTAGGGAAGCCAATGAGGCTCAAGATCCAATCAGTGTAATATGCTTCATACATTATGTCGAGAAGACAAGCTGATAATCAAGTGTCAACATCAAACCCAACACAAGCGCCCATTCCTTCTAGCTCAAATCCTCCAAACTCCGTAGATAGGTCAGCCGAGCAGGTGCATAAGCCTATAGCCCCATTTCCAAATAGGCTTAGGAATAACAATAATGCACAAATAGAGAAAATACGTGAGATCTTTAATCAAGTAAAGATTAATGTGCCCCTTCTTGATGCAATCCAACAAGTTCTTATGCCAAATTTCTTAAGGACATGTGCATCAAGAAGAGAAAGACTAACGGGCCGGAGAAGGTTTTTCTAGCCAATAATATTAGTGAGCTATTGTCCACTCAGATCCCGTCAAGTACAAGGATCCGGGTTATCCCACCATCTCTTGCACAATAGGTCAAACAGAAATTAATCGAGCACTTCTTGATTTGAGAACAAGTATCAACTTACTCGCTTTCTCAGTATACTAACAGCTTGGGTTGGGTAAACTTAGCCCTGCTCAAGTTACAATTCAGCTAGCTGATCGATCTGTCAAAATTCCAAAAGGAGAAGTAACTAATGTTCTCATCCGGGTTGGGAAATTCACCTACCCAGTAGATTTCATTGTCCTTGACACCCAACCAGTTCAACACCGTATTCACCTAAATGAAGAGACGAAACCAAAGAGGGACCCACAGTATAGGTTAAACCCTATAATGCAAGAAGCAGTTCGAGCTGAAATAGTGAAACTTTTAGATAACGAGATAATTTATCCCATTTCTGATAATGAATGGGTCAGCTCAGTCCATGCGGTCCCTAAGAAATCTGGTTTTACAGTGATAGAGAATGAAACCAAGAGTTAGTCCAAACATGACTCCCTACAAAGATTAGAGTTTGTATTGACTATCGAAAATTAAATGCTGCCACTCACAAAGACCATTTCCCTCTTCTATTTATCGGTCAAATGCTTGAACGACTAGCCGACCATGAGTATTACTGTTTCTTGGACGGTTACTCGGGATATAACCAAATCCCCATAGCTCTGGAGGACAAAGAGAAAACAATATTACATGTCTATTTGGGACTTTCGCTTATCATTGAATGCCTTTCGGTCTATGTAATGCCCCCGCGATATTCCAACGTTATATGTTAAGCCTACTCTCTGACATGGTCAAAAGATTTTTAGAGATCTTTATGGATGATTTTTTCATTTATGGAAACTCATTTAACCAATGTCTTCACCATCTAGAACTTATCATCAAACGATGCATTAAGAAGAATTTGACAATGAATTGGGAAAAGTGATACTTCATGGTACAACATGGGATTGTCCTAGGTCATGAGATTTCCAAGAAAGGGATTGAAGTGGACAAAATGAAGATAGATGTTATAGCTAAGCTTCTCGTACCCAAATGTATGAAAGATATCCGATCTTTCTTAGGACACGCTGGATTCTATCGTATGTTCATTAAGGACTTTAACAAGATTGCTAGACCCTTAACTAACCTTTTAGTTAAGGACATGCCCTTCATCTCAGATGATGGATGTCTTACCGCTTGGAAGAAGCTCAAGATGGAACTTATCTCTGCACCCATAATTTCTTCCCCGGATTGGTCCCAAACCATTCGAGATCATATGCGACGCTTCCGATTTTACCATAAACGCTGTCTTAGGACAACGTGTTGACAACAAGCAACATGTGATTTACTATTCAAGTAGGACTCTTAATAATGTCCAATTGAACTATACTACAACCGAGAAGGAATTCTTGGTAGTCGTGTTCGCATTGGAAAAATTTCGCCCATACCTACTTGAAACCAAAATCACCATATTCACCGACCATTCTACACTCTGATATCTCATGCAAAAGAAGAATGCCAAGGCCCGACTCATTCGTTGGATCCTCCTCCAAGAATTCAATCTGGAAATTTGAGATAAGAAGGGTGTAGAAAATGTCTTTGCTGATCACCTCACTGTATTCCAAACGCTCCGTCCAATGAGTTGCCAATTAATAATGACTTTCCCGATGAGCAACACTTAGCTACATTTAGGGAACCATGGTTTGCTGACATAGTAAATTACTTAGTCACAAACCAAACCCCATCTCATTGGTCAAAACAAGAAGTATACCGATTCTTATCTCAAGCTCGGTATTTCTCTTGAGAGGAACCGTATCTCTTCAAATACTGTTCCGACCAAATCATTAGGAAATGTATCCCCGATGAGGAAGTTAGGAGTGTCCTTTCATTTTGTTATGAGCTCGCATTCGATGGACACTTTGGTCCCTGTAAGACTACAGAAAAAGTGCTACAAAGTGGGTTTTAATGGCCCACACTGCTTAAAAATGCTTTTAATTTCTGCAAGACGTGCTCTAGATGCCAAATGGTGGGTTGGATTTCGAGACATAATATGATGCCCCTAAAGAAATAGAAATTTTTTATGTACGGGGCATTGACTTTATGGGTCCCTTTCCTAGTTCATTTGGGCACCAATACATTTTGGCGGCTGTGGATTATGTATCTAAATGGGTGAAAGTCATTCCTAGCAAAACAAATAACAATAAAGTTATTGTCAAGTTCTTAAAGAAAACATCTTCTCAAGCTTCGGAACTCCACGTGCCATAATTAGTGATAATGGCTCACATTTTGTAATAAAATTTTTGAAGCTTTTATGCGAAAATATGTCATAACTCATAAGTTATCAACATCATACCATCCTCAAACCAGTAGGCAGGTAGAAATCTCAAATAGACAAATCAAACTTATCTTAGAGAAAACTATGAATCAAAACTGGAAAGATTGGTCCACCAAATTGGTAGAGATGCCTTGTGGGCATATAGGACCGCTATCAAAACGATTTTAGAGATGTCTACATATAGGTTAGTCTTTCGAAAGGCTTGTCACCTTCCTTTTGAGTTAGAGCACCGAGTCTTATAGGCTATTAAGAAACTAATTTTAATTTAGATAAAACTAATGCGCTTCGAAAATTGCAAATTTCCAAACTTAAGGAGTTGAGGAATGAGGCGTACGAAATGCGAAGATCACGAAGAAGAGAGTTAAGGTTTTTCATGACAAACATATCATGAAAAAAAACTTTTGCTCCCAGACAAAAAGTATTACTCTACGATTCTAGACTTCATCTTTTTCCAAGGAAGTTGAAATCACAGTGGACAGGACCATTTGTTGTTAGGACAGTGTTTCTACTTGGAGCAGTAGAGATGTGTGACACAAAAAATGGTAATGAATTCAAAATAAATGGTCAACGTTTAAACCTGTTTTTGGAATCAACCTCGGAGGAAGAAACAGCCATGGGTCTACTTGACCTAATGTATCGGTAACATGACATCACATCACATCTTTCTACACTTTATTTCTTGCATACATACATTCATACATTAAAAACAATACATGAGATAGGTGTGGAGGGGTTTACTAACATGCTAACATACTAACATAAGTAGATTTACTAATAAAAAAAATTTCTTTCAAAAAATATAAATAAACTTTTTGAAAAAGAAAACAATACTTTGATTTATGTTTGAAAGTAATTAAGTTAATTTTAAGGAATAGAAAATTCATAATTAGGATTTCTTAATATTTGATCAAAATAAGAGTATTTGTTTGATTATTAGGATTAGGAGGAAAAACTGAAAAATGTAATTTAGTCCTAATTTTTACCTGGATGAAATATGCATACTTTATACACTTACACGCTTAGGATTCAAAACAAAGACTTGTGCCTTAAAAAATTATATATATATATGAAAAATAAACAAATCTAATTATTGATTAGCTAGGTGCTTTGGCCTAAGAAAGCCTTGATATTTACGCGAAAGGTAATTAGGTAAGTTTGAAAAATATATATATATATATAATATATGTATTAACACATCTAATAATCAATTAGTTAGGTATTAAGACCCCAAGAAGCCTTGATACTTACACACAAAAAATCAGATAAGTTTAACATATTAAAAAAAAGAAGTGCTTAAAGGGCAATGAAGTGGTAATACTTCGAATTTTGCAAAAAATTATATATATTAATATACAAGACATAAGAGTTGAAGTTGTAGAATCCCGAGTCAAAAATTCACTATCACAAAGGTGTATGTGACTTAAGGTAAAATAATATACCTGTAGGATCACCTAGAGGGGGGTGAATAGGTGATGGCTAATCTAATGGTCACTTAATGCCAAATAATGCGGAAGTAAAAACTATTATGACCTAAACTAAACTCTTACACTAAACACCACGTATAACACAAGAGTGTAGCCGAATTCCCCGTGAAGGGCTCTGAACTAACTCCTCTAGATTCCCCTAGATAAGGGTTGAGGTGCCGCATTGGCTCTCTTGGTTAAATACAAGTGTTAGCAAACAACCCAGGCATGTATATCAAATAAGCACACAATATATATCAAGCATGTAAAGATAAACACAATAGAAGCATGCAAGATATAAATAAGAAACAAAGAGAGAGAGAGAGAGAGAGAGAGTGAGCAATCGCAAACAAAAGGGATTTGTTTCGAGGTTCAAGCACCCTTGCTCTACATCCCCGCCTTCGACACACGAAGGATTTCCACTATAATCGATCCCAATGGATCACTCCTCGGTGCCGCAACACCTACAAACTCTCGGACTCTCTAGCCCGTACACACCGCAAGCCCACCGGCTCGCCGAGGCCGCACCTCAAACAACAAGTTCGCACCCGAACTCGAAACACCACGGACACAACCGTCCGCCTCCTCAAAGTACAAAGATGAAGTCTTTGGTAATCACAACACTTTGATCACCTAAAAACAATCTCACTACAACACTCCTATAGAATGAATAGCAATGGATAGCTTAAGTGTATGTGTGAGAAAACAAGGAAAGAGATGGTGGAGGAAAACTTAAGAAAATCTCTTTTAACACTCTTGATAAAAACTCCCCTTTTGATTGAAAGTATTTGCTCTAAAATATGTGGAGAACGCCTCTTGAAAGGATAGGAAAAACTGGCTTGAAAACTCTCCCAAAATCTTAATCAAAACAGCCCCCAAATGCCCCATTTTATAGAGTCTGGAAAACTAGCCGTTAGGGTCTGTCAGGCCTGTCGGTCGACCGCCCGGTCGACCGGCCAACGGTCATATTTCAGACCGTTGTGCCATCGGTCGACCGGTCGGTCGACCGAGGCCAGGATACAGAGAGCAGGTCTCTCTGTCCGGTCGACCGCCCGGTCGGCCGGTGCATTTCCAGAGAGCAGAGCTCTCTAGACGGTCGACTGGGCCGGTCGACCGGCCCTCCTACCAGAACTGGCGTGCACGTCTGTGCACGTCGGTCGACCGACCGGCTTAAGCTAGAACAGAAAACTTAGGGATTTAAAACTTGATCTTTTTGGCTAAAATAAAATCCCATAAAATACTGAAAAATCTACAAAAATAGTTTTTACCAATATACTTTGATAAACAAACATGCTTGCACAAAATCAAGGCATGTTACAAATAATTTGGACTATTTTTGTAATATGAAAAAATTAGCTTAAATGAAAAAACAGTATTTTCTAAAACTTGATTTTCTAAACTTGTTTTTCTAAAACTTCACCAAATACAAAAACAAGATATTTAAACAACTTTGAAAGCATATGGTGTATGGATATGATCCACTACACAAACATGATGAAATATCTATGTTTTTGACATTAAGCTCTAAACATGGTTTTGGTTAAAACATGTAAACTTGAAAACCAAAAATCAAACATGTATTTTCTAAAATAGAAAATCTTTTGTAAAAACAAAACTATCAAGAGTGTGTGTATATGTACTTGAGCAATCCACCAACTATTCTATCCTTTACATTTTAACTAAAAACAAAATCTTATAAAAACAAACCTAGACTCAAGTCTTCATCTTCTTGAAGCCTTCACTTGAAGTCTTCTCATCTTCTTGACTTGGTTCAAACACGATCCAATGGCTCTTGGATCAAACCATGCTAGCTCCAAAACTTGACTTTAAATCCTTTGTTGAAGCTATGCACCTACTAAGATCTTAATCATAAATCTGTCACTAATTAAACACAAGATCATTAGTACTATAACTACATGAGTTGATCATCATCAAAACTAGAGTGATGGGCCTTCGGGCCAATAATCTCCCCTTTTTTGATGATGACAAAACTCATGAAGTTATGTATGCATGGATTAAAGTAAAGCTCCAAAGAAGCTCCCCCTTAACTCGTGCATACCAAATAAACAAAATAAATATGCAATGAGGCACATAAACATGTATGCAAATGTAAGAGTAAACATGCTAATCAAGCATAAAACAAAATCACAAAATCTTTTTCTCCTATTTGCAAAACAAAACATATATGCATAAACACAAAAATTAATCCCCCTTAAGTAAGGAAAACATGCATATATCTCAAATACTTCTCCCCCTTTTTGTCAATCATCAACAAAGGGGTTAAAGTAAAAACAAAATCATCAAATTTTTCTCTTATTAAAACAAATTTTTTTCTCCCCCGCTTTTTGTCATAAACAAAGAGACCAATAAGGGGTGTAAACAAATAAGTCAATAAAAAGTTATATGTGATATACATTCATGAAGAGGAAGACGCTAAGTTAGCTTCCCTACACATATGCATTACATGAAGAAAGGATGACAAGCCCCACTTCACATAACACATTATGTAATGCATAAGAGGAGATTTGAAGCTCCCCCTACATACGTGTACCACATAAAGAAGAGTTGTCAAGCTCCTCAATATACAATACACTCAACATGAATCTATATGTAGAAGAGATGTTAAGCTCTCCTTGCATATGGGCAATACAAATCAAAAATTTTGATTTTTCTTATAAAATAAAATTTTGAATTTTCTCAATAAAACAAATCTTGAGAATTTTTCTTAAAATTTTTATTTTCTTATCATAAATAACTTTGTACTTTAAACATGTAAAACAATTTTAACTCAAGCACAAATAACTCATATATATGTATGAAAAATGAGTATACCAATTGAAATTGATACATACATATATAACAAAACAAAATATGAGTATATACAAAAATAGAGTCAAATTGATACCAATTGAAATGATTCAATGATACCAATTGAAACAATAATAGGATCATGTGTATAACTCATAAAACATTGAAAAATAAATAACTAGTTAAATTAATTTTTTTTTTGAAAAACTAGTTAAAGATCCTTCAAAAATATGAAATCAAATTATATGTTTTTCATGAGTCCTACTCAATACACAAAAATTGACACTCAAAATCATTAAAGCTCAAAAAGGTGTTCATGAAACAAAGTCATGACAAACAAATAGAGTGTGAGTGTTCAAAAATCATGTAACTAGCATTTTCATGAAAATAGTCAATGAAGCTCAAAATGATCAAAACAAATTATTCTTTATTTTATCAAACCAAACATGAAAATTTATTTTTCATTAAAACAAAACAAACTTCTAGGTATATGTATGATTTATCTAAATCTAACAATATGCATACATATCCCAAACATAAAAAGTCTATTAAGGTATTTGCATGAAGGCAAGAGACTCACGGGTATACATGTATATTTATTAGATTTGAATAAAATTACATATACATGAAGTAAAACATGAAAATTGGCAAAACAAGTATAAATGAAAGAATCATCAAAACTAGCCTATATATGTGCATATAGTGGGTACAAATGAGCGTGAAGTGCAAACATATATGAATCAATTTGTTCTCACTATTTATACATGTATAAATACAAGTTTTGATAAAAACTACATTTAGACTAGTTTACCACATGAAGCACAAAACATGAACATGCAATATGATATCATGAAAATAAAAGCATGTACATAAATTAAGAGTTTAGAAATAGTTACAAACTAGAGAACTATGTTCCAAATCTCCAAACATGGTTGACCCACCAAACTTTCTTGATAGCGATGCATCTATATATGTGTCCATCAAGTCCATGTGCATCCACCATCAAGGCACCATCTCTCTCACGTTGTGTGAGAGCCCTCACCTACATCAAAAACACAAGGTGGGGGTTTTGGTACCCATTTTTTCTTGGGTCCTTGAGGGTTAGTCTTATAAGGGACCCAAACATTTTTCTTAGCAAAATTTAAAACATTTATCTTATCATAACAAAATTTTGCTAAATGGCCTTTGCGACCACAATGTGTACATTTGTACACCTTAGTATGCTTATGTGTGAGGGTGTGATCATGACGTGCAACATAAGCAAATGCATGATGATGATGTGCATGAATGTGTGGAGTTTGTTTCTTTGAAAATATTGACTCCAATCTAGAATGGTTAAATGCACATGTGCTCAAAGTTGAGCTTAAACTATTTATTTTGTTTTTTAAAACATTAATCTCATTAGTGGTGGCATGTAAAGCATGATGAGATATAAAATCATTTTTCTTATTCTTTTTAGAAAAGCTTTCTTTTTCTTTTTCACAAATTTTCTTTTTAAAGAATTATTTTCTTGAAAAACACTTTCTTTTTGTTTTCCACCAAAGCAATTTCATTTTTCAAAGACATATTTCCTTCACATAAATCATTCAATTTAGACATTAAGGAAATATTTTCATTTTTCAAAATATCATTTTCTTTTTCTAAACATGCAATATTATTTTTAAAAGAATCATTTTCTTTATGCATGCAATCAAAATTCTTTTTCATTTTCTTGTTATCTTTCTTAAGCATGTCATATTTTTCAAGGAGTAGTTGACAAAATGAAGTAAGCTCATCATATGACATGTCATTTTCATCTACCTCGGATTCGGTAGTTACCTCAAGGGCATGGTTCACAGTCGCGGTCTCGGCCGCTGACTCGGCGGGCACTGAGACGGATCGGTCTCGGCGACTCGGATCAGTATCGGGCGATACGCGCAAAACGCTATAGAGAAAGCTCAAAAAATTCTCAAAAAATCACGACAAATTTTAAAAAAATGTAGACACCCACATTCATGTATCACATGTCCAAAATATATCACCAAGTATACTAAACATAAAGCGAAAGTATAAATACACGCGTCGGTAGAAGCATATCAAAATACATACACAATAGAGTAAATTACACAAACTACATTCATAAATACATGCTAATGTAGTTATTTTCATATTGAATTGCGATGAGGCACAAAATCATCATCATAATGCCGAGTCGACCGAGTCAACTCTGATTCTCGGCCGAGTTGACCTCCTCTGAGTTGAGCCGACCGACTCGTGACTCGTCTCGGAGAGGGCCGAGACGGATACGACTCGGCCAACTCGTCTCCGACTCGGCCGACTCTTTGAACCATGCTCAAGGGGGTTATCCCTTGGACCATATAGCACTTGTTGGAGACGTCACTTCCAACATCCGAATCGCTCCCCGCATAGTATTATTCATTTTCGCCAAGGGAGGTGAGGGTGTTCCAAGCTACAAAAACCGAATCAATGTTAGCAATCCTAGATAAATAAACATCATCTAGGGTAGATCTTAAAGCATGTAGGGCTTTTGCATTAGCCTCAAGATTTTTGCCATTTAAACAATAATCATTTTTAGTGGTGGCAAAATAAACATGAATACCTAAGGCTTTGAGGTACAAGGACATCTTAACCTTCCAAATTTTGATGTTAAGAATGTCAAAGGTGGGTGGTGACATGAAGTCCATGGTGTGTGTACAAATATTGTGATTAGCCTAAAAAGAGGATCTTTAACTCTAGGTTGTAAGACCAAAATTCAGAGCACTTGGCTCTGATACCAATTGTAGGATCACCTAGAGGGGGGTGAATAGGTGATGGCTAATCTAATGGTCACTTAATGTCAAATAATGCGGAAGTAAAAACTATTATGACCTAAACTAAACTCTTACACTAAACACCACGTATAACACAAGAGTGTAGCCGAATCATGGTTCACAGTTGCGGTCTCGGCCGCCGACTTGGCGGGTACTGAGACAGATAGGTCTCGGCGACTCGGATCAGTATCGGGCGATTCGCGCAAAACGCTACATAGAAAGCTCAAAAAATTCTTAAAAATCACGACAAATCTTAAAAAAATGTATACATCCACATTCATGTATAACATGTCCAAAATATATCACCTAGCACACTAAACATAAAGCAAAAATATAAATACAAGCGTCGTCGGTAGAAGCATATCAAAATACATGCACAATATAGTAAATTACACAAACTACATTCATAAATACATGCTAATGTAGTTATTTTCATATTGAATTGCGATGAGTCACAAAATCATCGTCATAATGCCGAGTCGACCGAGTTAACTCTGATTCTCGGCCGAGTCAACTCCTCTGAGTTGAGTCGACCGACTCGTGACTCGGACTCGTCTCGGAGCGGGCCGAGACGGATACGACTCGGCCGACTCGTCTCCGACTCAGCCGAGTCTTTGAACTGTGAGCCGAATTCCCCGTGAAGGGCTCTGGACTAACTCCTCTAGATTCCCCTAGATAAGGGTTGAGGTGCCGTGTTGGCTCTCTTGGTTAAATACAAGTGTTAGCAAACAACCCAAGCATGTATATCAAATAAGCACACAATATATATCAAGCATGTAAAGATAAACACAATAGAAGCATGCAAGATATAAATAAGAAACAAAGAGAGAGTGAGCAATCGCAAACACAATGGATTTGTTTCGAGGTTCGAGCACCCTTACTCTACATCCCCGCCTTCGACACACGAAGGATTTCCACTATAATCGATCCCAATAGATCACTCCTCGGTGCCGCAACGCCTACAAACTCTCGGACTCTCTAGCCCGTACACACCGCAAGCCCACCGGCTCGCCGAGGCCGCACCTCAAACAACAAGTTCGCACCCGAACTCGAAACACTGTGGACACAACCGTCCGCCTCCTCAAAGTACAAAGATGAAATCTTTGGTGATCACAACACTTTGATCACCTAAAAACAATCTCACTACAACACTCCTATAGAATGAATAGCAATGGATAGCTCAAGTGTATGTGTGAGAAAACAAGGAAGGAGACGGTGGAGGAAAACTCAAGAAAATCTCTTTTAACACTCTTGATAAAAACTCCCCTTTGATTGGAAGTATTTGCTCTCAAATATGTGGAGAAAACCTCTTGAAAGGATAGGAAAAACTGACTTGAAAACTCTCCCAAAATCTTAATCAAAACAGCCCCCAAATGCCCCATTTTATAGAGTCTAGAAAACTAGTCGTTGGGATCTGTCAGGCCTGTCGGTCGACCGCCCGGTCGACCGGCCAACGGTCATATTTCAGACTGTTGTGCCATAGGTCGACCGGTCGGTCGACCGAGGCCAGGATACAGAGAGCAGGTCTCTCTGTCCGGTCGACCGCCCGGTCGGCCGGGGCCTTTCCAGAGAGCAGAGCTCTCTGGACGGTCGACTGGGTCGGTCGACCGGCCCTCCTGCCAGAACTGGCGTGCACGTCTGTGCACGTCGGTCGACCGTCCGGTCGACCGGCTTAAGCCAGAATAGAAAACTTAGGGATTTAAAACTTGATCTTTTTGGCTAAAATAAAATCCCATAAAATACTGAAAAATCTACAAAAATAGTTTTACCAATATATTTTGATAAACAAACATGCTTGCATAAAATCAAGGCATGTTACAAATAATTTGGACTATTTTTGTAATATGGAAAAATTGGCTTAAATGAAAAAACAGTATTTTCCAAAACTTGATTTTTCTAAACTTGTTTTCCAAAACTTCATCAAATACAAAAACAAGATATTTAAACAACTTTGAAAGCATATGGTGTATGGATATGATCCACTACACAAACATGGTGAAATATCTATGTTTTTGACATTAAGCTCTAAACATGGTTTTGGTTAAAACATGTAAACTTGAAAACCAAAATCAAACATGTATTTTCTAAAATAGAAAATCTTTTGTAAAAACAAAACTATCAAGAGTGTGTGTATATGTACTTGAGCAATCCACCAATATTCTATCCTTTACATTTTAACTAAAAACAAAATCTTATAAAAACAAACCTAGACTCAAGTCTTCATCTTCTTGAAGCCTTCACTTGAAGTCTTCTCATCTTCTTGACTTGGTCCAAACACGATCCAATGGCTCTTGGATCAAACCGTGCTAGCTCCAAAACTTGACTTTAAATCCTTTGTTGAAGCTATGCACGTACTAAAATCTTGATCATAAATCTGTCACTAATTAAACACAAGATCATTAGTATTATAACTACATGAGTTGATCATCATCAAAACTAGAGTGATGAGCCTTCGGGCCAACAATACTAAGTGAGAAATTCAGTTTTATCCTAACCTAGATTGATAATAAATATTTACATAAAGACTAAGTATAAGAATAAATAATTTGGTGATCCTAAACTTATATATTACTTGATTTCCTCAAAAATTTTCAAATATTCTTCTCTTTCAAAATGAAAATTTGAAAACTCTAACATTTTGCTTTTCATTCTTTTATGGATTTTGTGAGTGTAATTCACTGAAAACCCTCACGAGACAACACTCGTCCTCTTGGAATAATCTAGAGGTTTAACAGCTTGTTGCACGTGCTAAGTGCAACAGTGATTCTAACAAAAGTGAGTTAGGTTAGATTAGTTTAAATTTTTTCTTTTTTGTTTTACTCGATGACGAGTAAAAGATAGGTATAGGGGTGTGATTATTCATAAAAAGTGCATATTTTTAGTCACATTTTCATGTTTATATTTTATAAAGCTCTGTTATTTATTATTTATTGATTAGTAATGTGTAGGCCTCTATAATCCAAGAGAAAGCCCAACAAAAGCCTAAAAGCCCACAACTATCATGAAAATAAAGATTAATTGAGAAGATAAAGAAGCTTCTATACTATCCCATTTAAAATTGGGTTTTAAATTAATTTAATTTAAAATCTAGGGGAAGAAAAGAATAGAACAAGATAAATCCTCATCCCAATTGAAGATAGAAGTGGGATTCTATTCAAATTCTGGCTGCTTGCCCCACAAGTCAATGATAAACGGGAGAAAATTTGAATTTAACCCAGATTTAGTGATAACTTGATTTTCAAGTTATCTAGGAGATCGAAATATTTCAAAATTCTGGGATTAAATGAAGATTCTGAGGATAGATCTTCAGAGGATGGACGAGATGAAGCCACGCGCAAAGTGCGTGCCCAGACTCCACAAAAAGGTCACGGAAACCCAAAAAAGTCGCGGAAACGCGGCTACCTAGAGGACTTATGCGCGGAGTTTTAGGGGCAGCGTTCATGTGGGACTCTACTTCTCAAATCTCCTCTAAATACCCTTGAAGAGCAACAGAGCAGAGGCATCTCAAAATCTCAAGCTTAGCGTTTTCTTTAGATCTATTTTCTTTCCAAATTTTTATTGTAATTTTCAAGTTTTTTTTACTTTGAAGAAGATTTGTAAGAAGGAGAAGCTATTGTAATTTGAGGTGACAAATCAATACAAGGTGATTTTGTTCTTTTCATCTCTTTTGTTATTTACTTTTTTTTGTTTTTATTTTGCTTCTTTATGTCATGCAATCTTCTTATTAAAAAATCATACTCTGTTTCTTTTCCACCATGAGTAACTAAATCCACTTCTCATGACTTGCTAATATCACCACCATAGACCTATAGTATTGAATAGAGAATCCAATTAAATTCCATGCATGCTTAAACCCTAACTTTATTTTGAAGGCACATAATGATGATAATTAGGTCAACTACTTGCTAGTACTCTTTAACTATTTTTCTTAATCTATGCTTGACCATTGTCTTGATATTTTAATGTTAATTTTTACTAGTGCTATTTCAATTAGAACTTTATTATTTGTCTTATGTGTTTTACTTGAATCCTAGGGTAGTCTGTCATGTTTAGGGTTTAGCATGAAGGTTCTCTCTTGTCGGTATTATTTGTTTATGGTGGTAGATTATTAGTAGGTTGTGATCTTTCTCTACATTGATATTAAAATCAAACTTCTTTCAACCAATCTCTTTCTTTAAGTTCTCTAAATAAAGAAGACGTTAGGAAATAATAATACCAAAACGCTTCCATCGCATCTCTCCCTGAGGTTCAACCCGTATAGCCCTCGCTACACGGTTAAATTGTGAAGATTCAAAGTCAAAACTAATCACACATACTTTTCATATTCTCTGTATTCTTTTTGGCAATAACTCGCTACTACAGCCACCACCTCCACATTCATCACCACCAGTAGGACTACCGCGGCCACCACCTATTTGCCCTTTACTTTTGCCAGAACTATCTATAGTTGTACCATTGTTATGGCCTGTATGCGAGCACCACAATGTGTCCACTGCTGCTCTTACCATCACTTCACCGCCACTGTTGCTTTATTGAGATTATATGCACTTAAGTAGTTATGACAAGAGAGAAAGGTGGAATAATCCAACTTAGAATAAAAAATGATGATTAAGTATTCAAATATGATTGGATTCATTTGAATAGTTATGACAATAGCAAAAGACGGTGTAGTCCACCTGAAAAAGAGAAAGGTCATATAGATTCTGGATAGGATAAATTGCGGAACACGCCTACATTATCAGGAGTGTTGCACCAAACTCTTCTAGACTATAAAAGTTGCAAATTGACACCTTGAACTGTAACACTATCTTTTCCGTTCAAATTACTCGCGTGCCCTGCACGTGACCCACTTAATTTCTAATTACTCCAGTAACTCGATTTTTTAAATTAAATGTTATTATTCTCAATTTTCTCCTAATTAATTTTCTTTCTAAAAACCCTAAGTAGTAGAGAGGAGGAGAAGGGATTGTGGCGATGATGGTAGTGGTGGGAATGAGGAGAAGGTAGTGGAGAGGAGGAGATGGGCTGGGGCTAAGTTAAGATTCACATTAAGGAGTTTTGGGTTGGGTAGTGCCAGTGTTCCAAATCGGATTAATCCAAATCGTTAGCAGCCCATGCAATATTATATTCAACGCTCCGATTATGCGCTCGGGCGCTTAATCGGGTTCAAAACGATTAATCAGGCGCTTAATCGGGTCCAAATGATTAAGCGCCTGATTAATCTATTATTTATTAAATAGTAGATGAATTATGATACTTTATTATTGTATATTTTGCATAAAGTGATACTTATGTTTTATTGTTTTTGATTATTTCATATTAACTTATTTAGCAATCTTTCTCCATCATTCTTTAAAGCTCGTTATTTTGATTGATAAATTGACTCATTTTATTATTTATCTTATTTTGCAGGTAAGCTTTTTGATATATATTTATGTTGCAAAATTTGAAATCTTGGATTACAAATGTGAAGAGATAAGTTCTCTTATTTCTTCTTTTTTACTATTTATTCATAGTCTTGTTGTTCATCATATGATATTCATAACTTCAAATTTAGATATTGTCTTGTATAATATTTAGGCATTTTCAATAATTACTGTATATATTTATATGTAGTTGTCTATAAATATAATTAAATATATTAAATATTCAATTTTGATTAATCCCTGATTAATCTGATTAATCATTATTCAGTGTTAAACCGCATAAATAATGAAACCGATTTTTAGAACACTGGTAGTGCTGGTGGCGGCGGAGGAATTGGTGTTGGTGGCAAATCTGAGAAGGATGAGGTGGTTGTGGTGAAGGTGAATGAGGTTGTGTTGATGGTGTGTTTGAGGCGGTGGATGATGAGGAAATGTTGATGATGGTGGAGGTGGAGCAGAATGTGATAATGGTGGGTTTTAGAAGGAGGTGGTGGTGGTGGGTTTTAGGAGAAGGTGATGATGGTTGTAAGCTTTAGGAGCAGCAAAAGGAGGAGGAGGAGGTGGTGGTGGTAATGGATTTGAGAATAAGGTGTGGTGGGTTTAAAGAGGATAAGAAGAGGGAGGTGGTGGTGGGTTTGTGGAGAAGGAAGAGGCGATGGTGGTGGTAAAGGAGAAGGTGATGGTGGTGGATTTTTTTTAAAAAAAATTAGTTTAAGAAGGTAATGTACTCTGCATGTGTCGCTTTTAACAATAAAATTAACAATGTTATAATTCGGGGAGTCCATGTGCAAGTTTTTATAGGTCGAGAGAGTTTGCTGCAACACCCCCGATAATGTAGAGATGCTTCGCATAATTTACCCTTCTAAATATATGTATGCCACTTCAATTTAATGTGTCCATTGTTGTAGAAGATTGATTTATTTTCTCAAATTTTGAGTGCAGCCTAAATCGGTATCAATAAAGATGAAGTAACTCTCAATTATTAATTTAATTATTGGTTTGTGTCAATATTTGATTTAATTAAAAAATCAAATATATGATGAGAGTTCATTTCAAGATTCAGATTTAAGGGAAAAAACTCAATATCCAAATGTTCCTAAGGGCACTCCATTTTTGTTACTAAAATTGGACAAGAGATATTATATGATAGACTTAAATATCAAGATTTTTTAAAGTGCAACAAACAAAGTAGTGTCTCACAATTCCGTCTCGTATAAATTAGATCACGATGATAAAAAATCTATTTAAAAGTTATGGAAAGGCTTGAAGATACTTTGTATCTAGACTCATGAGAAGCTACGAGTGCTCAGACATGCAATCAAAATGGTTTATCTACTCTTGCTCTTACAGAATAAAGAGAGTGAAAGTCAAAGTTGAGAAAAGTAATGTATGTAGAAATAATGGTGGTGGATTCTACAAATTTTTTCATAGTAACAAAAGACAATACTTAGACACATAGGAAATAGAGGTATTTGATATATTGTTATGTATTTTGATGGTATATTTTTATGCTTTTTGCTTAGTGTTAAAGAATATATTAGAGTTAAAGTTAGAACACTATTTTAATTGGGAGTTATCTTATTCTTATTTAGGAGTTTTCCTATTTTGGAGTTTCCATATTTAAGGTTTCTATATTATGTAATTATATGTCTATATATTCTCGGGCATTGCCCTTGTCAATCATATACACAAATCAGTTCCTTCAACTGATTTAATATGGTATTAAGCAATGAGCAATCCCTCTAAAATTCTAGCTATCATCAAAGTTGTCTTTATAGATTTTTGTTCTCACGCCGCTCATGAGCCTGTGCTAGGCCACACTCACTCGCCGCCTAGCGTCGGACTGCTCTTTGTGAATTTTGGCCGCTGCAAAACTATAATCTCCTACATCTTTCATTTTAGATCCAGCTTAGACAAATTCCAGACTTTTGATTCAACCTATGTATCTCATGATTCAAATTCACGACCCTCCTACCTGTGACACTTGAGACTGAGACTCACAATCTACTCTGCCTTCTCTGTCTAAGCTCTCTCCTATTTCTGTCATTAACGCTTCCTCTTCTTATCAAGGTTAGAAGTAGCCATGTCAACGGGTCAGGTTTGGGTGGGAATGGTGGTATACTAACCCGGACCCGATTACCATTATAGGTATAGACCGAACAGATTACCCGCGGGTACAGAACATCGGTTCACATACCCAGACCCGATTACCCGGACCCAATTAGTGCTGGTACTCTCTATGCTTTCCCCTCATCTCCTCCCTCTCTTTCTGCTAATTTAACAATGATCTGAAGTCTCATCCATCGTACCAACCCTAGACCAGTCAGAATCCAAATCAACAGGCCTAGAAACATATATTCAAGCAGATAACTAATGAAACACTAGAAAATCAAGACACGCAGAGATCGGGAACTTACAGAAAGCGAAGTGATGGTATTGATGGTGAGGAGCTAGATCTTGTCGACTTTCAGCCGAACAACACGACAAGCTGAGCGTTACTAGGGGACAGAGGCAGGCGCTGATAGCAAGGAGAGAGCTGAGAGCAAGGAGAGAGCTGAGTCTGGTTGAAGAAGAAGGAATCCCTCGACGCGAAGGTGATGCCGAAGGTGAACCCGTCGTATCTCTGGACCTTCGCGTCCACTCAAGGCTGGAAGACGCGGTTCGTGTCGCCGGCGTTCAGCGAGAGAGCTCGAGAGGAGAGAAACTCAGGGGGGGCGGCGATGGGGGAGAGAGGGCAGAGAGAGAGAGCGAGCGCGAGCGCGAGAGTGAGCTGTGAGAGGGTTAGGTTAGGAATTATCGAGCCTGGTTCAAGTAAAACCACCATCCGTTTACTAATCAGGTTAATGGGTATGGGTTCTATTCGGGTCAGAGACTAGAATACCGGCTCTCATACCCATCTAATCAGGTGGGGTACGAGTTGGATCCGGATCCAATTCGACTAATTGACAGGCCTAGTTGAAAGCATCGCGCTACTCATTAACTCTACCTTGGTTGCAGATTCTCTCTCCTTGACATTTCTTCTCCGGTGTACTCCTATTATGGATGTCACATTCTCTTGTTCAATCGACAAAGTTTGCAATTCTTTCTGATTAAATGCCTGCTTTTCTTCATGTGAAAGAAACTCCTCCTAGGCTCCACACTCCACCTTGCTATACGGAAAAAAGAACTTAGGTTCAAATTTGCCTTTCTACATGCCAAAGAGACTCAAACTAAAACCATCTCCTTTCAGCAAGTGCTACGTTCTCAACCGATAATCCATGTTGTAGACACCTCAAAATGTCTCAAATATAATCTAAAAAAAGCTATCCAGTTTAAAGAACGGAGGCCCATTTGAGATGCATTTGGGTATTTCCACCATATAAATCATGCTCTTTCGCAAAGCCAATTGGTGTCTAGACACCTGTTTGAGAGATTTTTGGGGCCTTGCTCATATTATCCTAGTTTTAATTTGATCTTGGTCACTAAGTTTATCTTTTTCCTATTTTCCTTAGATCTTTGAAAAAATTTCAAATCAATCCTGAAACAGCCAACATTTCAGTCATTTCAGTATTTTTGAGTAAACTCTCATGGACCATGTTCTATATCAACTGTAATTACTTTTCATATATTTCAAACTCAACTTGAATTGTTGGGTTCCGATATCGTATGCAAAGTTATGAAGAAAACAATCCAGTAGAATTTTTTGTAAATTAGCAGAAAAATCGGATAGTACCAAACACCATCCGACCCCTTGGACGGTAGCCCAATACCGTCCGACCTGTCTAACATGTATTGTTTGATTTTTAAAGAGCCACTTTCAGTTTTAAAGTCCATTTTTGGGCCGTGACGGTATTTGGCTACCATTCAAGGCCCAAACAGCAGTTTTTTCATCATTTAGCATTCATTTCGCATTCATATCCTTGCTCTCTTCTCTTCCTATAAAAGGTGGACTTCTTAGCCTTCGCTTAACACACCAACACAACAATAAGTGAAGCATTTTGACGCTTTCTAAACAAAGATCTCTTTCTTTCTCTCCTCCAAATTTCTTCATCAGGTGTTTTTTTGTGGTCGTGGCCACGTTAAATGCGGTTGGCGTCGGGCGTGCTCGAGAGGCCAAATGTCCCTTGTCTTTACAGCTCACTCAGTATCTCAAAGCATTGTTTGCCTTAACTCTTTTAGTTTCTTTTATATTCATTTTCCGCTTAGATCATATAGCATCTTCTTGCATAAATTTATTCCTTTATATTCACCTAGTCTTAAAGAGGTTTAGATTTGAGAAAGTGAGTCAACATGTTAGGAAGCCACTGCATTGTCTCTCCTTCCCTTGCCCTAACAAGGTGGATAAGGGCGCTATATCTAAGCTAGCTATGTCATTTATTATTTATGAATATATAATATACTTCTCGTTGTTCTATTTAGTAATTATTTCTTATTTTTATTTTAGGTCCAAGGAACCCTGTGGTGGGGCCGGCCTCGGCTGATAAGGAAGAAGAACTTTCAATCCTACAGGGAAGCGAGCACGTGGTCAACAATGCTAGGGAGATATGCAAATCTAACTAAAAAACATAGGTGGCGATCGTGTTACCCCCAGTCAGAAGCTTTGCCAAAGCAGCAACCGAGTAGGCATTTTCTGGATGTGTACAAATTTGGCGATCGTAAATGGTACACTTATTACTTCAAGCAGATTTATCAAATCTCTATAATGTATTTCTAAACAGAGTAGTGTAAAACTTGTTTTCACTTTAAATATTGGAACCTTCCTAAAATCCAACAAGTCTAAAGGAGAGAGATTCGCTCATGGACACTCGTGGTCCAGGTGTTTCGCTCTCGCCTCTCAAGGTCTCTGCAGATCCCTCTTTGGTACTCGATTCTCGAGTTAGCCTAACTCTTCGGATTAGCCGTGTGTCTGCACCATAGAGGAGGAAGGCATTAGACTATCACCCTATCCAATTGAAGCTCAGAAAACCATTAGAGTCACCCGAGCACCGAAGCCAAAGCCTACCCACTAGGAGGTACCACAATGGAATATACTTAATGGTAATGAACATACTGATAAGGTGTGATCAAGATGTGCATGAAATGAAAATCACCTAGAGGGAGGATGAAAAGATGATGTTAATCAATTTGTGGGAAAATTAAAATCTATTTGTAATAAACACATTAATCTCAATATTTAAGCAATTTATAGGAGATAGCTGAAAGTACACCTAAAATTTGGGTGTAACACCCGGTACAGAATATCTCAGTTAATACTTATAACCATAGATTAGTAAATATTATATTTTAATAGTCATCCGCCTTCATCAAAGATTTAATAAATAGGATTTCCCCCAAGTGTTATGTATGTAGATACGTATTATGATTTTATGTATATGACATGGGTACTACTAATACTAGAGTATATAGATATATATAGGTATACTAAATTATACATGTAGTATTTGTAGAAAATCAAGAGAATACACTATAGTAAATTTTTTACTCTTCATGGTAAGTGGAGGGAGTTGGTGAGAGAGATAAAGGGCTTGAAATCTCTTGATTTTGGAAGCAAATGGATGGAGAGATTGTTAGGGCAAACTTGTAATTAGAGTGCCAAATTGATTCAGAGGCTACCATCTTCAGCTGAACCCCTCATTCTTCATCTCCCCTCCCAAAACTCTCATGGCAAAACCCTAGAATTCATCTCTTCTCATCACACTAGGACCCTAAATCCTTCCCCTTCTCTCTCTATCTCCCTTGCTTCCCTTCCTTCCCTCTCTTCATCAAGGATCAGGAGGAGGAGGGCCGGCCCAGGCAGCCGCGCCCAGGCACAGCCGCCTGGGCCACCCGCGCCCAGGCCGGTAGTGCGCAGAGGACGCCGCGCGGCTCGGGGGGGAGAGCTAGAGGAGGAAAGGAGATCTTTGTCAAGCTTAGATCCAAGTTTGAGAGGGATAATTTTGTAGCCAAGATCTGAACTGTTAGGGCTCTAAAACCATCTTTGGGAAGGTAAGTTCTGACTGAATTTTATCGAATAAAAACGTGTTTAGTCCTTATATTTTTGATGATTTTAGAGGTAGAAAGTAATTCAAATTTTCTCTTCATTAGGGTTGTTGTTCGAGAACGCAAAATTGAGTCCTAACAAAGAGGAATTTTTGAAGAAAGGTGAGTAAACCCGAATCTTTGGAGAACTTGTGTCAAGAATACAAAAGAGTTGTCAAAAAGCTCGAATATGAATATTAATCACTGTTTTGGTAGAAATTTTGTGATACTTAATGTTAATAATTGTATGTCAATTGATATAAGTGGAATAATATATATTTAAGGGAGGGAAACTAGTTATAGTTCTAGTGTAAACAAAAGTCTGTTAGAAGTGTTAAATAAGAGAAAGAATTGGTTAAGTTGTAATGTTCAAACACTTGAAAATTTAGAACAAGAAGTTCATTTATTTCTTATGTGATAGTGTATACCTATTAGTAATCCCCATTTGGAAGCTTGTAAACACTAAGTTGAATACTAATTGGAATACTAGAAATTTAAATTTGGAATAATGAAACATCGGCGATGGGTTGTGAACTCTCATATAGAAGCTTGTGTGTAAATTGATGTATATATATATATGTATGTATATATATAAGTGATGTATGTAAATGTGTACCTTGCATATGTGAATAGTAAGTGGCATGATGTGAATGAAATCGTATGATGTATTTGTGTAATAACATTGCTGTAAATATTTTCATTTTCTATATGGAGGAAGGGGCCGGCGGGAGCCATAGGAGGAGAAGACGGTGTTAAAGGTATGTGTAAGATTTTATATTCTATTCAATGTAGGAAGGGGCCAGCAGGATCCGATAGGAGGGGAAGACGGTGTGAAAAAAGTTGTTCATGTTATAATTATAGGAAGGGGCCGGCGAGAGTCGGTAGGAGGAGGAAGAAGGTGTAAAAAAAGTTATTCATTTTATAATTGTAGGAAGGGGCCGGCGGGAGCTGCTAGGAGGGGGAAATGGTGTTAAATGTTCATGCATTTTGACTTAATGCGATGACGAAATATTGTTTATTGATATAATATTAATAAATGATACTTGTGCTATTAGTATGCATAAATCTAGAAATAATATGAGTTTGGCTGGCATAGAGTACCGTGGTTATGATAAACAAAATGAAGGAAACGAGTTATACAATATTATAAACCATGTAAAAACTATTATATCATGTATCACCGTATAAGTAAATAAGGTAACATCGAGAAACTTTAGAGTATTTTCCCTTCATTTGGTCTATTAGCGACCTGCTATAACAATAGTTGATAAATCATTAAATTTCTAGACTTAACTAGAATAGAATATCAAAGAATAACATGGTTTACTCACTGAGCCGTCAAACTCACCTCATTCCTTGATAATTTTTTTCAGGTCTTAACAAGGGTAAAGGACCGGCATGAGAACTTGTGGTGTCATACGAAGGAGTTTTGCTTGATGACATCACAAACCCTTCAATTATGCTTTGTTTTCTTCTATTTGCTTTCCTACTCATTTTGGAGTTCTTTATGTATATGTGTTGGACTTAGTATGCTAAGTTGGTGAAAATCATGTAATTATGTTTATGATCTTTTGTGTAATGTATAAGGTTAAGGAATGGATACTCATGATGATAGTTCAACATCTTTTGTGTGAGCAAATGTTATGTAAAATAACCTGATGGATTTTGTTGGTGTATCCTTTTGAGATGGTTACAAGTTCCTAGTTAAGTATGTTACATTGAAGTCTTGTAATGTGTAAATCTCAAGATATTAGCTTGCTTGTGGAGTATATTATTATTGATTGCATGGGCATTGTTGATAGATACTTGTTGTTAAGACTGACGATAAGTCGTGTGGGCTATTGATTATATGTATTATTTGGACAAGTGACAATTTACAGGAGAGATGCTGCCGAAAATTGAGTAATCGTATTATAGGAAAATCATCATCTTTGATTTGATATATAAAGAAAACAAGGTTTCTTTTGAAAATCAAGGATTTGTTCCCGTTACAGAGTGAATAGGTGTAATGCTAATCATATGCAAAATTACAACAATTAAAAATGAATATATTGTAAATGTCAACTTAAATCAAGAAGTGAAGCCGGATTCTCAATTAAGGGCTCTAGAATTACTCCTCTATATTTCTCTAAATAAGAGTTGAGGTACTCAATTGCCTTCTTTATTGAAAAAGAAAATCGACAAGTATGAATGATGTAAGAAATAAATAGCAAGTGCAATGAAATTAAAAACACAAGTGCAAGTAATAGAGATAAGCAAAAACACAAGTGCAAGTAATAGATAAAGTAAGAGTAAGAGAAAGCAATCGCAAACACAAGAGATTTGTTTTGAGGTTCGAGCACCAAGCTCTACGTCCCCGCCTTCACCACGTGAAGGATTTCACTATCTATAAGGAAACTTTCACAAAGTAACTATAAGGTCTACACAAGACCTGGAGTACATAACTCCAACCATCAATCCTTTATACAAGAGGTAGCACAAAATCAATGAAGTTTTACAAGCTCTTGGCAACCACAAAGGTCATAAACTCCCTCTTTACAATTTCTTAGAGTTTTGAGTGGAGAAACGAAGCTCAAGAAGTTTGTGTGAGAGAAAACTCAGTTGAGAAAATAGAATTTGAGAGCTTAAAACCTGCACAAAATGATTTAAAATTGAGAGCTTTTGAAACTTGAAACTTGATAACAAAAACTTGATTTTTTTTTTAAAACTTTGATTTCAAAAACTTGTATGAAAAACTTGTTAACCTTGGTTAGAAACTTCTCCTACAAAGACCCATATATATAAGCAGTAGGTAAATATCATTAGAGAGCTAAACCAGTTAATAAAATACTGATAAAGTTTCAATAAAGTGAAATATACATGTTTGGGGATATGACAACAGTTTGACAGGAGAAAACTCGTTTTAATTCAAAATAGGTTAAAACGGTCACTGGGACTGTCGATAATCCAATATGGTTGTCGACAGTCCAGTGTGCAACGGCTAAAAGTTTAGTCGTTGCAGAGTAGACTGTCGACAGTCCAATTGGATTATCGAGAGTCCAATGAGCCTGTCGACAACTCTGCTGATACACAGCGTATCAGCTATCGATAGTCCTCTTGGACTATCGACAGAGTCCTCTTGGACTATTGAAAGAGAGCCAAAGCCAGAAAAATCTGAGATACTAGAAACACATGTTGATAATTCTCTGAAAAGAACCTATCGACAGTTCAAGAGAACTGTCGACAGTCTGAGTGAAAAACATAGGTTTTTGAAACCTCTTTGAAATAATTTTTGTATAGATTAACTTGTGCGAGTGTGTGTGATTATTGAGTATCAATTCAACATCTTAACACTCTAAGAGCTTACATAGGATTAGGCTCTCTTCAAGTTTTTATCAAGAAGGCTTCTTCAAAATCGACGCTTTTGATCGTACGAACTTGAATCCCTTCTTTGAATCAACTTAATTTCTTCAAAATCTTTCTTTCGAAGAAGAATGGAACAACTTCCAATCTCTTAAACCCTGTACGCTTATAAACACTAGAACTTGATTAGTACCAAATAACTTCATGTGTTTTGTAATCATCAAAATAAATCGGGGAGTGTACCCTTGGGACAACAATCTCCCTCTTTTTGATGATGATAAACACATGAGTCATTTAAGCAAACAAAAATAAAAAGCTTGGAAAGCTTCCCCTGAAATTATGCTTATATATCAGGTTCAATCATACATGACTAAAAGATATAGCAATACAAGCAAGTCATATGCATATAACTATGAATTTTGCAAAATAGAACATTGCATAAACGGGCCAACCTGCTTTCATGCCTCCAATCACCAAATAATAAGTTTGCATGAAAGAGTAAGATACTAACTAAGATACCAATAATTAGACATTAGAAATATTGCATACAAACAAGAGAATGAATAAGAGGTAATTGCATGAAAATCAACTACAAATAAATAACTCAAAACAAATAAACAAATAACTCTAAATATTTCTCCCCTTTTTTGTCATATATCTAAAAGAGGGATACCAATATTAAAAAATCCGAATAGGAAAATGGATCACTTGAACATGTACATGATACTCATTTGAAAGTAACACTCAATTAAATGGAATTTTTTATGAATAAGTATGTAAGAACTCATAAAGCCAAGAAAAACTCATAAATTTAATCCATCAGACAAAAATTTAACTCACCACAAATGAAAGAAAATCTATTAAAGTTAAGTGGTTTAGTAAAAATGTCCGCTAATTGAAAATCGGTAGAATTATAATCAATTTCAATATCTTCTTTCTCATAATGGTCTCTAAGAAAGTGATATTGAATCTCTATGTACTTTGTCTTACTATATTAATTTGTATTCTTGGCATATAAACAGTACTAGTATTATCACAAAATATTTTGATATGGTCATAATACAAATCATAATCGAGGAGAGTATGTTTCATCCGAAGGACTTATGCACAACATGCTCCGGCCGCAACATTTCCGCCTCAGCAGTTGAGAGAGCTACAGAATTTTATTTCTTAGAAGACTATGAAAGAAGGCAATTTTTAAGAAATTGACAAGTTTCACTAATGCTCTTCCTATTTACTTTACAACCGGTATAGTCAGCATCCAAATAACTCGTCATTGAGAATTGTCCCGTCTTCGGATACCACAAGCCTATTTCGATGCCCTTAAGATATCTAATAATGTGAATACCACAATTAAGTGAGACTTTTTACGACAAGATTGAAATCTAGCACACAAACAAACACTAAACATGATGTCCGGCCTACTAGCCGTCAAGTAAGCAAACTACCAATCATGCTACGGTAGAGTTTAATGTCTGTTCACCTCGAAAAAGCTTGTAAAGTTTCTTTGAGTGGCTAAAAAGTTACAACGGAACAATTTCGCTTACAAAAGAGGGTAGATTTTATGATTCTCCCCTTTGTTTAAGGTTGGTTCTTCGTGTGGCGATGGAGAGTGATTCTTATTCTCTATTGACCGGTTGACTGTCTAGCTTCTCTTCAGGATACTTTCGAAGACTAATCAGAAGAGAGCTTTGTTTTTAACACACTAAGTATTTAGAGTCTACTGATTACTCCTTCTTCTCTTCGGAAAGCAAAAAGCTTTTAGCTTGAGAATTCTCAGCTCTCAATCTTCAAAAAACCTCTTCCTTTTCTCCAAAAACCCCTCTCCCACTCCTCATAGCTACTCAAGCTATTTATAGGGAGTCATGGGGTATTATTATCCCCTGAAATTCCTCCATTATGGAGATTAACTCCCCATTACGTGGGGTTGACCCAGTAATGGGGGTCAGTTACAACAGAAACGCGGGTCTCGTGCTGGATGTATACCTCAGGTTGCTTGTTGTAGATGCGGGCATCTTAATTAGAACATAGAGTTGCTCAGACCCGCATTTGAAGTGAGACGCAGGGTTTCTCAGACCCGCGTCTGAAGTGGAGCGTTGAGTTGCTCAGACCTGCGCTTGAAATGGGACGCGGGGTTGTTCAAATCCGTGTTTGAGATAAGACACAGGGTTTCTCAGACCGCATCTGATGCAGAGTATTCAGACTTGCGTTGAATGCGGGTTTACTCCGGCCCGCGTCTGAAGTCTCTATGCTTCTTTGGATGTGAGGTTCATGTTTTAGTTGAAACACGACCTTCGTGTTGAAGTGAGGCTCGCGTCTGATGGCTTGTCCTTAATAATTTTTAAACAGCCTACAAAACTCCCTCCAAAGTTTTTGACACTCTCCGGGGTTGACTGTGACAGATTTCGAAATACTTTGGACTTCAGTTGATTTCAGGCTTCTCATGACTAGACTAGCATCTTTCTTTTGAGATGCCCTGAGCCTGATCCTGTCTGGATTGTGGTCTTTATGAGTGTACTGTTGAACTGCTTGAAGCCTCCAAGGAAGATCATCACAAGTATCTTAGAAACTCAGTCTAGCACTTGCTGTGAGCTCTATCTTGTTTGTCGGTGTACTATTAAATCGATGGAGTTGTTGGTTACTTCTGCCGTGTACTGTTGAACTATTACAGAAGCAGGGACATACTCTTTGTATGTGAGAGAATGCAGACCTTATAGATGCGGTTCTGGCACAC